>JALIZH010030310.1:0-41141 GCA_030522465.1 Rhipicephalus appendiculatus | reverse complement strand
AACATATAATGTAATATAGAACTATATGCCTAGGGACTCCCACAGACGGACTATTGTCTTGGTGTAACAGGGTTGTGAATTTGTAACAAGTGTCTCCCCGCGCACTTTGACAGTCTTTTTTTGTTTTGTTTTGGAAAAAAACTTTCGAAAGGGGGGCTTTTGTCACGATGTGCGCGGTACTTTCGTGTGGTGCGTGGTGTTTTGTGATGTGCGGCGTGCCGATGAAGACGATGACGAGACAGGGAAAGGCGGAATCGGCTCATTTGGAAAAAAGGAGGGAAGACGACGAAGAAGAGATCATTCGGGCAGCGCAATAGAACGTAGCAGTCGCAGGCCGAAGCGCTCGTCGGGTCCAGGTCCCGAAGCCTACCGCTGCCTACCGACTGCACGGGCCTCACTCCCGTCTACTAGGTGTTCCAGCAGCCGGCGCCGGTCCGTTGTGCTCGGACCCGGGCGCATTCCAGACCCGGGCCTACTACTGCCTGTCCGGGACGTGCTGGTCCCACCTCCACCCTGCTGCCCGCTCCGCTCCGACCGTCCGCACCGACCCGTCTCTGCTGTCGGCGTGACATGCAACGCAACGACGCATCGACGCATCAGCCTTCGACCGTCACACGGTGAAATCTTATGAACATTGAGTAGTGCAGTGGGGGACTACGTGGGGTAATAGACATTAAGAGACTAGTGCGTCGGGTTGGTTGTCACGACAGCTGTTCGCTATTCTTGTTCATTGCGTCATTTTCACCATCACGCATTGTGACATAAAAGCATTCTTACTCAGGTTGCAAATGTCTTCGTCCGTCTCGGCAACGATTATTTAGGTTGCCGTGCTTACACGAACCTATCCCTCACAAATTTTACGTTGTTAGGGTGTTTTAACAACGTGCAGATTCTTAATGAATGGGTGTCCGAGACGTCGCCACAGACACCCAAGAACAGACGAGGCCGTTTGCACACCACATTTAATACACACACTGAAAACAAGCACACATAACCCTGACAGAAACCCAAAGTAACAACACACTCCTCAACCGCGAAATCAGAGTCCTAACCGAGCAGTTCCTAAGGCGATGGGAGAAGCGAGGTACGAGCGCGCTGGTCTCACCAATGTGCGTGGTGGATGGCAGGTTGCTGAGTGGAGCTCGCAGAGAGATGAATGGAACAGTCTTCCAAGGCTGCTGGGTCGAAGAGCAGGCACGACGCCGTAGCCGCGCCCCGGCCGGACACCTACGCCAGAGCTCGGGTCCGAAACCCGACAGCTCAGCGTGTCCACGGGCTCAGGACGTCTCGAAGCAGGCTCCTGTCACCGACGCGCCGTCATGGCCTGGCGGTGCGTGGCAGGTTGCTCTGGGTTCGGCTGGACACCAAGGCTCGGGTCCGGAACCCGACCGCCGAGGAACGTGGCCCGTCTTCCTCGCAGCTTCTCTCGTGTCTCCTTTCTCTCGCCGCCACGCTTTGCCCTCTGCTCCTCGTGACACCTGTGGCCTTCTCCCATTGGTCTTTTCTTCGTCTTTGTACTTTTGTTCTGCAGCGCTCGTGCTACTTCATTCCTCTTTTTTTCTTCTTCTCAATATTGCCTTGGCGGGAGCTTCCAATACTCGCGCACGTCACTCACTACAACATCACGTAACGTGACTTCCCAAGATGACGTCAATGCATGACATCGTCCCTTGGTCAAAGGTACCCCAATCACGGAGCCTGTCCAAAACCAGGTGATGTGGAGAAAGCTATAGGTGGATCGCTACATTGACTCAGTAAGAAAAAAGACGATGGCTTTGGTCTTTCAGCCGTCTTAAAGGGGCCCTGCGACACAATTTGAGCGTGTCTTTTTCATCGGTTCTTCTGGTACTGTGGAATGCACCAATATTGTTGCGCAAGTGGCAACGCCGAAATCGAAGCTGTTATAATTTTAAATCACGGGATAAACTACCTTGATTTCGACTATGGCGACACACATCGGCTATTTCTGTTACAGGAAGTGATGTGATGTCATGTGACAGTGACGACAAAGACCGTTCGTTTTTGATTGGCCTGACGCGACACGTGACGTGCAATATTCATATGGTGGTAGCTAGGCCATACGAGTGAATGCTAAAAAATCATAAAACCTTTTATATACTTTCTCAGAAAGAAATGACTTCTGTTTCTAAATGGCGTATTTTCAGAACAACGAAACCAACACTAGGTGTCCTGTACGCGCAATGCGATGGGGGCACGGGTGATAGCATAGACAGGTGGCCAAACGCGCCGCTTCGCCAATGCATCGCGCGTGTCACGGACTTGCTCGGGTTGCCGCCACTTTTTCGCAAGGTGGCAGTAGGGGTACTCTGGGCCTTCTTTTCCCCCGCTAGCTCCGGCCAACACCACCTAGAAGATTTTGCTCCGGCGCGGTTGAAAGTACGTCGCCGGTGTGCGTAGTGAGCATTTAGACTGCATTTTTACGTTCCGGCTTTTGAGGAAGACCTTCGCGGTGCAGCGCTGCACACTGGAGAGGTCTTGAATAACACTGAAGAGTTACCGTCGCTTAGAACGGGCTTTTCACAGGGATTTGAGCTTGCAGTACGTGTCACGAACGATAGCAGACGACGCTTGGTGTGTGTCTCGCGCCTTCGTGCGACCGTGTGACTTTAAGCACGTTTGTTTATTGCTTCATTTCTTCATTTTGCTGGATACAGATTGGTTCTGAAAACCTTACGGTGAGTAACGCGTCATTGTCAATTGAATCACGTTTGAAACGAAGTTCTTTTCGAAATGTTCACGATCAAGCACATCTGTTTCTTCTTCCTGATTGCAATATGGATAAGAAAGCCTTTAATGAATGTACAAATATGCAGGAACGGTATTTCTTCCCAAAACTACTGTTCGCAGACACCCACACGTAGCGTAACATTTAAATTTCGTTGCAGCCAGATAATCATAAATTAACGGCGTCCATAAACGCAGCTCTGCATGCAATAGCATGAAAAACCAAATATTTTTTACTCCGTACACTCACTGGTAGAAATGCCCACGCTTCTGAGAAAAAAAATACATGCGCATCCCTTGCAATCGGCACCGTGTCAGCCTTATCGAGATTACCCTTGCCGATTAGAAAATTTGAAGCTCCGTAAAGCCTGACACACTTACTTTTGTCGGAGAAGTTGGCAGACAGCCGCTACAAGCTAGTAAAAACACAAACAACGTTTTAAAACCACAAAAATAGCTATAGCAACCGGCCTTCACTGCACCGCGAAAGCTTGCGATGCTCGTCTTTCGGCCCAAAAACTCGTCGCGAACCTAGCGGCGGCCGCGAGCAACTCGAGCAGATGGGCGACGCGCTCCCGGCGCTCGTTTGGCCACCTCGGGCGGGTCATCGGGCAGTGGAGGGGGTCATCCGAGTCTTGCCTTCACGTTGCGCGGGGCTCAGCGAAGCACTCTCAGTTTGCAGTGGCGTGTCCTCGTAAGGCACGACATGCAACGCATCGCTCCGTCGCATGAGCTCGCGCTCGAGATCTGTCAGATCGTCTATGCTCACCACAACAAACCGTGGAGCGCCTGCCACCCGACGCACGTGGTTCGTCGTAACCATGGTAACGACGCCGTCAAAAAGAGCGGTAGCAAGATGCTGTGTGAAGGCCACCATGAGGTGAGATTTCCGGTAGGTCTTTATGAGACGCGCGCGGTGATTGGAAACGGTCTTTGACGTCAGCGGGAGAGTGAAATACGAAAGGGAACGTTTCTCGTCGTCGTCTGCTCGAGTTTTGAACTTTGAGGACTCATAACTTCACTTTTCGTGCACCAATTTACATCATTCTTGTTGCGTTCGTCTCGGAATTCATTACTCTACGCGTTCCAGTGCTAAATAAGGCGGTCGCAAAGTGTCGCAGGGCCCCTTTAAGCGAATGCGTAAGGCACCCTGTGAGTGTTTTGAAGACGAAGGAATGCCCTGCCGGCAACGGACATAGGAGTGCGCGGAACACATGCGATCGCTTTTTTGCAGCTCCTTCCTTGCTTTTTGCTTTACACAACAGAAAAAAAAAATGAAGCTTGTCCTTTCTAATACGATTAACAAGCGAATGTGTTACACACCACGGGAAACGATACAGTAAAATTAATTCAGCGTCTTGGCGACATTGGCGCTTGCACTAGCCTTCCCGGTGATAACTGCTTGTGTGTACCTAGCCCTGCGCTGTTCTCGGCAACCTTCCTCAGCAGGAATTATACAACATATACATAGAATCATTTCGTTGTCCTTCATTCTGGGCTTCTTCAGCTGTTGTGGCTCTTCTGTGCGCGTGTTGCGGGGAAGAGTGACGAGAGCGCATAAATATGAAAATAAAGACAACTTGTATGTACACTTACGTAGTCCTGTATTTCACAAACCACATTGCTTCCATACACGTAAAGGTTTCCTTTTTTCTCTTGTGTGAGTATGGTTGTTACGACTCGTGTTTGCTCTGGTACGTCTTTGGTTCCAGTATATTGAGCACGAATGTATCGGTGCTTAAGTGTGACCCGTAATTATGAGTCCTTATCACGCCGCCTGCCGACCAGTGCGAAGCAGACACACGAGTACTTTTTAAGCTACGGAACGCACAAGGCCTACCACTTTATTCGTAAAGCCTTCAGGCAATACCGGGCCGCAGGTCAGTCTCGTATTGCACAACATGAAGCCGGCTCATTTCCCACCGCTGGTCAGCCCGCTACAGTGATATCTCCAGGATCGGCCTCCATTTTCTGCTTACAAATTCTGACCAATAGGGTACTAGCAGTTTCGTTACAAAATGACAGTGTAAATTATGTTAAGCGCACAGACATAGATTATTTTGTGGCAGTTAATCTTTAACTGCCACAAAATAATCTATGACTGTGCGCTTGGCATAATTTTTTTAGATCAAGCGAATGTCACTGCTTTGTAGGATGGCTACTCTTCGTTTGGATTCAGACAGGGTCGCAATTTTACCCAAGAAGTAGCTTCATTGCCAAAAATATTTCATGCATTCATTAGTTCTATTCCAACCTTCCATGACATGTAAGTGTCCGCTTAAGCAGACGATTTTTTCGTTCTTTGCTGCCAACTGTGGCACCTAGCTTGTATTTGAACATTTGCAATTTGAAAACATACTTGGGTGTGATTTCGGTGTGGCTTCGGTCTATTTTTATGCCAATAGCCCGGCATGGTGGAACAGTGGTTAGGACACTCAGCTGCTGACCCGAAGATTGTGAGTTCCATCCTTGTTACAGTGGTCTTCCTTCAATATAAAACAAATGGAACAAGCCCGTGTCCTGTGTGATGAAGAACACCAGATATGCGAAATTTCCGGAGCCCTCTACTGCAGCGTGCCTCATGATAGTATGGTGGTTTTGGCGAGTAAAAACGCACAAGTTATTATTAATGTACACGCCACTAAATATTGGACCGTGCCTCGTCTCCTGTGGAAGTTCCCTTGGTCTTTGCTGTTCCAAGGTACCGGCCGATTAGTTTAATCCGGTAAAAAAACACGTACATTTATGCGGCGCGGTTAAAGGGCCTTGCAACACTTTTGCAACACCGTCAGAAAACGCTGACGATTGGTAGTCGAGGCTCCTCAGAACACCCGACCCAAACATCATAGCGCAGCACACGGCCTGAAATTGGCAATTAGTTCTGAAAGTAAGCTAGAAATCGTTCCTACTTCTTTTTACAAATGATGACATATAACGGAATGACCGCGTCTTGTACCAAAATTCAACGGTTATTGGCTGGCTTGAGCGTTGTGGCGAAATGCTAGAGGCCCGAGTACTGTGCGATAGCAGTGCACGTTAAAGAACACCAGATGGTCGAAATTTCTGGATCCCTCCACTACGGCGTCGCCCATAATCATACCGTGTTTTGGGGATGTTATACCCTAGGTATTAATATTATCGAGCATCATGGACTGAATAGTTATTGCAGGCGCCGCAGGAGGGCGCCACGTATCCACTCGCGCGCTTGCGATCCCACCAGAAAAAAAAAAAAAAAAAAAAAAACACGCGTTCGAAGAAAAAAATAAGAAAAGTGCTCAAGGTCATGACGCGCGCGTGCCGTAGCTTCTTACGCCCCGTGCCATCCCTCCCTGCTTAGCTTCCAGCCCACTCGTCGAGACGAGGGAAGAGAGAAAGCAAGGACAGAGTGCGATGAATCTCTGTGACTCCGCTCGTAATTGGCGTTTCAAAAGATTTTTGCGGTGGTCGACTCGTGACGCACTAAACTCCCTTTAATGACGCCGTTTCATGGTTACTTGGAACTAGAGCTGTGCGCCGCCGCGCCGCGCCGCCGCCGCTGCCTGTTTTTGCTCACGCCGACCGCGCCGCCGCCGAACTTTTCAGAGTGACCGCGCCGTCGCCGCCGCCGCGCAATATCTTCGGCGCGCCGCCGGTAGCCTTTCGTTTTAACCCGAACGGGGGAACCGGGGCATAAAATACATCACTTCACTTGGCAAGCTTTTCTCGATGTGTCGGTGTAATGGACTCTCCATTCAGCCGCCGCTGATTGGAGGAAGCTTGGCCAGCAGCGTGCCCCCTCTTTCCGATTCTTCCTCTTCAACGTCAATATTACGTTTCACAACTCTTGACTCAAATTAGAGGAACGGAATGTGCTTCAACCATAGAGGGAAAATATAGTCGAGAGCACGCCTAGCATCCATAAGTTAACCTGCTTCGAAGTCACTACCACTTCGGGCTCGTGTCACAATTCTCATCATGCTCTTGTTTGTTTCCCTTTTTCATGGTGAGCTCACGTGTAAATAAAAGAAAATGCACGAGCGAACGGCTCACGTCCACAGACCAACCTCCTCCTGTACGCCCCTCCCCCTCCTCGTGCTCCAAGCTCTGGTGAAAGTTTCCAGCATGCTCCTGTTTCATTTTTTATGGCTGGGGAGTTATTCTCGATGTGTCCCCCCTGGTGAACTGTCCATTTCGGCCGCAGCTCATTGGCTAGAGTTCAGTGACCAGTGCGCTCCCTGTTTCCGGATCATCTTCCGGAACGTCATTTTGATGCCACAAAGCTTTCACAACTCTCGACACTAATGAGAGGGACGAAATGCGCTTCAACGCAACTAACGCAGCGCCCGACATCCGCTTTTGGGCGTACATCTCGGAGGCTGTGCATAAATTCTGATTGGGTAAGCTATCGAATTAGGGTTTAATGCGACCGCCCGTCTAACGCACCTGCGAAGGTCGGTACGCATTCCCTGCATGGTTCTCAAACATCTGGGACACATTCATAAGCAAGTTCAGACTTGACAAACAAATTCCTGTTCCTGTAAATTTCGTCCACTTTCTTCTTACGCTGGGAATGTGCTGACGGGTTCGGTGCATTGACGGGATATATATATATATATATATATATATATATATATATATATATATATATATATATATATATATATATATATATATATATATATATAGGGTGTTTCAAGAAATGTGTCCACTATTTTTAAAAAATCAGTGAAATGCGCTATTTGCTCGCTGTCTTCACATATGCTTTTTTCTGTAGCGGCAGGCATCTTAAGATGGTTGAAGACATGGTTTGGGGCAGTAATTAAGAAAAGTTAAATTAATTAACTTTTTAATTAGCGGAGTTAGGTGGTTAAGTCCAATGGGAGAATTAAAGTCCTTCATGCGAAAAACCCATTTAAGCTTTGAGATTTCGAAAAAGCGGCCTCTAATAATTATTGTGGCGTAATGAAATTCAGGCAAATTCAACGGCGAAACCGAAACCCAAGCACCGATGAGCGCAACAAGCAGACGACTAGAATGACGTCACTGTTCAAGACAACGGTTACAGAGGTGCAGTTCTTCCCCGTTCGTTAACGCATGTGCGTCATGCGTGCTATTACTACAAGCGCAGCCCACACATTCACACCAAGAAGTCGGTTGATGGTTGATATATTGACGTTCACTCATTGTGGACGTCTCAGACGAATGTGGCAGTTGCGCCTCTTCCGCGTTTCGGTTTCGGTTTTGCCGCTGAATTTGGGACAAATTTATTACTTCGCAATTATTCCTAGAGGCCGCTTTTTCTAAATCTCAAAGCTGAAATGGGTTCTTGGCATGAAGGACTTCAATTCTCCCTTTGGACTTAACTACCTAACTCCGCTAATTAAAAAGTTAATTAATTTAACTTTCTTAATTACTGTCCCAAATCATGTCTTCAACCATCTTAAGATACCTGCCGCTACAGAAAAAGCCATTGTGAAGACAGCGACCAAATACCACATTTTCCTGATTTTTCAAAAATAGTGGACACATTTCTTGAAACACCCTGTATGTATGTATGTATGTATATATATATATATATATATATATATATATATATATATATATATATATATATAATATCTGGAGTTCAACGTCCCAAAACCGCGGTATGATTGAGGGGCGCCGTGGTAGGGGGCTTCGGAAATTTCGACCATCTGGTGTTCTTTAACGTGCACTGACATCGCACAGTTCACGGGCCTCTGCCATTTCGCTTACATCGAATAGCGACCGCCGCGGCCGGGATCGAAGCGGCGACCTTCGGGTCAGCAGTCGCCAAGCACCCTAACCGCTACACCACCGTGGTGGACGCATCGACGTGGTGAAGAGCAAACATCACGACCAACCGCTTTTTCGAGTAACTGAATGCACTCTGCCGAAATGGACTGTGAACATCTTCTTCAGATGGTCACATCGAGAATAGCTCCCCGGAAGTTGTCGTATATATATTTCTTTCCTCCAGAAGTCTCAGGAGTATTGCCTGACCTCAACGCTGCGGCGTCCTACAGCCTTAAGGGAGACGATCCAACTCGCTGGATAACATATTCGTGGAGTCTCGGGGCTACTACATTGTACATAGATAAATCAAATAGATAAGTAATATATCGATGGTTTAATGCACTTTTTGTCCTTACTATTTTTTACTCGAGTAAGTCGATAAATAAATAAAGAAGTAAAGGCAATGAACCACTTACAATAACCGATAGCTGAGCTATTTGGTAGGTATTCATGTTAAAAAGACACGGCGTGAAAACACGAGGGTGAAGTCAAGAGAGTGACCAGTTATCTCTCACGTTGACTATCACGCGCAACTGACTGATCGGTATCGCCTCTTGCTCCGGGAATGCGCACATAAGTGTTTTAAGTGCGGAGCAGTTTAAGGGCCCGGGCTGTCGTATGCAGTCATCGCATGCTGTCATCGTATGCTGTCGTAGCTTGACGTAACGCAGGAAAAACCACAAATAGTATAGCCATCTGTCGCATATTGAGCGCCCTGCTCGCGCCAAGGAGAAGTCTTCTTCCTCTAGTTCTTCGAGCACATTGATGATGATATTAAGTGTGGAGCAGTTTAGGGGCCCGGATTGTCGTATGCTGTCGTCGCTTGGCATAACGCAGGCAAAGCCAGGTATAAAAATAGAAGAAAAGGAATCAAGCAAAAAATAGAAAGAGAGAGAAAGAAAGGAAAGAAATAGGAAGAATAGAAAGAGCAAGAAAGAGAAATAAATAAATAAAGAGACAGGAAGAAATCAGCAAACATTGAGAAAAAAAAAGGAAAACAGAGAAAAAAGAAAGAAAGAGAAGAGGAAAGAAAGAAAAAAAAAAAACGAAGAGGAACAAAGGCTGCCCAACTCCCGCGCTTCCTTCAGGATTGGCACCACTGGTGCAAAGGTGTTAATTTTTTTTTGTCTATCCTTCTTTTCCGCCGCTGTACGATTTTTCAGGTGGCGGCGTTTGCGGTGTCTGGAGTACTTTCTTGCGTCCGTGTTTGCACACCCCTGTCTTTATAACGGCCCCCAGTACAGACTCTGAAAATACAATATCGAGCGCGGTATTCTCCCTTGGCATTACGCCAGAACGGTGATCCACGTGACATGATTAGAGCAAATACTTTCTATTGGTCCATATACGAGAAATATCAGTTGTGAATTGTCTCCTACCCTGCTTTGCCATGCATTTGAGCACCCGTTCTTCATCGCCTCGCGTGATTACCGTGCGCGATGAACTTATTTTGCACTGTTTTGTGAGTTTCCGATTACGCAAGGCGAAATAACAGAGTGCAGCCAACAAGCTCAAAATTTCTGATGGGCTGAAAGCTTAGTGCTCCAATTGTACACGTGCTTTATGAAGAAATAAGTGTCGAGGAGATATGGAATGGAACGAATGGAAGAGGAACCGGATTATTTGATTCTTCCAACGGACGGACTCTTTACAGTGAAGACAATGCAGCTCTCCAAAAAATAGGCCAACCCGCTTCCACGGTTACTGTATACCCTTTGATTGCAATAACAATTATATGGACACACTGTTCTGGTTTTCATTGTCGCTGTCATGTTCCGTATAAAGCCCAAATAGGTAACTTTTGTTCGCGCATTGCATGCTGTACCCGCTAGTAAAAGCTCGCGAGCGCTAGCGAGGAACACGGCTGGAGCATAGATGAAACAAGCTGCCCATCTCCATCGTACGTAGGGCGCATGCGATTACATCACACCGCGTGCGAGGCCTGCCATCGGTTGCTCCTCAACAAGAAAGGAAGCCTTGTCCGTCTTTCGCCTGGGCGAAGGAGCATGAAGAGACGTCGGGGGGCTGCGTGGCTCGATATACGCAGCTGTGAACTTGGACTATAAGGTCGCGGTCGCGAGCGCTGGCGCGCGCGCTATCTCGGCAGCCATCAGCAAACGCGTCTCGTATACCCTTCTACGCGCTATCATCTCACCGCGTCGTGCTGTGACCACTGATACGAAAAACTGCATGAGAACTGCTTCTTTCCCGGGAGCGGCCGTATTTCCACCACCAGTGTTTTGCAGTTTCGCGAGATCGGATGAAAAAGAGCTTGGCTGCTAGCCTTAGTTTGTTATATCATTACGACATGTTGCTGTCGCTTTTATCGCTTGGCCCTTTCGGGGAAACAGTTTTTTTTTTCAAAAAATTCAAGAGACAAATTTTATCCCCACAAACTCTTGAATCATGAATCTACTCCCCCCCCCCCCCCCCAACCCCCGCGCGCCGCGCCGCCGCCGATCCAATGAACCCTGCGCCGTTGACGCGCCGCTGCCGGAGGTGGAAACACTGGCGCGCCGCCGCCGGCGATTTCAGGTCCGGCGCACAGGTCTACTTGGAACAGTGTTCCAGGGCCCTTTCAGAACCAGGTGTCCAGTGATCACGTGTTCTTGAACTCCTTCCGAACAGACTGAAAATGTTTCGCATGTCATAGAACGACGAGCACAGAGTAGCCTATATGTGTATATCGGTGTTTCTTGGCAGTGAGACAAAACCAACGGTGATGGGTTGGTTTCAGAAGTATTATTGAATATACTGAGATGTTAGGGTTAGCAAGTATGGCTCGCTACTTGTTTTTCTACAAAAAAGACATGCTTTTCTAGAAAACAATGAGTCCATATGGGAACCTTTTATTGGAATTCCATGAAATGTTTAACCTATACGTTAAGAACAAATGTGAGGCGATTTTCCCTCAACCTCTAAATTTCAATGCCTCAGGAGCTTTAATATAAAGTTGCAAGGTACCTTGCACATGTGCCAACAAATAACTTACTCTCTACTGTAGCGTCCATCAATGACGATAAGGCGGCTGTTGGCATTTCCTTGTTTGCGCTTGGCCGCTTATTCTCATATAGCCAGCCATGTCTGCTCGCATTTTTGAAGCTGAGCTTTTGTCAATTACCCTTGTGGAGTGTAAATTGCCTTTGAATGCACTCGGAGTGGTTATTAGGCCTACTCTTTCCGTCTTCCGTCTGTGCTTCACTTGCAGCTTAACCCAATTTGCTACCCCTAAAACATTCCCAACATATGGAACTGAATCCCTTGGAACTGAATCGTGTAAAACTATCATCAGAACAACGTCACTGTGGGTGAGATTTCAGTGAAATGGATAACTTTAAATGCAATCATAGTTGCACGCACTGAGAATTTCGGTTCTCCCACTAGTGACATACATTATTCCTTACTTCACAAAACGTATGACGATTTACAGCGTAGTGGGTACCTCGCATGTGTACTTGCGTTAGGTGCAAAGTAAGCCTACAGGGCCCCCAATTTATGCGCCTCCTCAGGACCTCACCAAAGTTCCCTATCTCACGTTAACATATGTAATATAGCGTAGTGGGAGAGTAAAGTAACCACCGGGCGTTACAAAATGCGAATTAGGGAACTAGTGGGTCGTTTAAAGTTTCCAACCCATGACAAATGACTCAGCTATAATACTTCATTGTCGTCAGTCACAGCATCAACGAAGTGCACATAATGCCTTACAGGCTGGTGTGGATACCTCGCTTCTCTCTGCAAAATGACGAATAATGGTGAAGCGAGGCTGCGCAACTTCGCAGAAATTATAATCTCTGGAGGCGTGGGTACCCTGCATGTGTACTTTTATTGGTAACCCCAAGAGAGTTTACAAGCAGGGCTCTAAAAATAGGGCTCTTCCAGATTTCGCTGTGATTTTTTTGCTGCACTTTCCCCGCAGGCCTGGTATTTATTATTACTTTTTGCGAGTAGATCTTAACTTGGATGTCTGTCTGTCACACTTGCGACAATGTTAGAAGAGCTCAAGCGCAGGAATGCCTAACGGCGGAGGAGTAGGCAACTCCCCTGAACATTTGGGCTGCTTTCGTCCACTACGTACTGACAATCAACAAAGTTGACTGTTTGGATCTCGCTGTCAGTCTTCATTATTCGGTTATCAAGTTTACATAACTGTGATGCCACTGCTTATTTTTTCCCGTGGTGCAATGTAAAACAAGTCTTCCGCGTCAGATGACGACAGCTCTTTCTTTAGGACAATGGTGGGCGATTCAACGCACTCTATAACCTAATATGGAAAAACTGTACGTACTTGTCGTGCATATCCGCCTCGTGTGCTGCTGCTTTGAGCTGTACACTTGGCACCACCAACGGCGAACGGGGGCGAAGTGCAGATGCGCGCGGCTCTAGAAGCCTTGCGCAAAGCCCCCGCTACTAGCCGTTTTTTTAACGCGAAAGCGTTAAAGAGCTCGTTTCGCAGAAATTCGTTCAGTCCAGACCACGGTGGTCTAGACGTATGGGGACTACCTGCACCCTCCACCCTGTGTCTTACTTCCGCGGTGCGGAATGAGGATAGTTGGAAAGGAAATCTAGGGAAGCCTTGAGGGCGAGTGCGAAGCATTGTGCGCAGTGCGAGCGCAGCTGTCGTGCCAGACCCGGTGGCGTCGTCGATATCGTGAAGAGACAGCATCCCGATCAGGTGGTGACTCCGTGTGCCGAGTTTAATTGGTCGGCTCAGTTAGCGTTCCTCTCCAGCGTGCGCTAGACCTTATTTCTATGTAACTCACTCATGCTGCGGCTTTGCGCGGTTACCTTGCGTGAATGCGTCGCTGGCGTTCTGCGAAAAGGAGAGGAAATTTTGACGTCGCCGCTGTGCACACACCGTGCTACATGCAAATCTGTTTTCGTGCTGTTTTTATGACGATTATTACTTCTGTGACACCTGTGAATGCACCGCGGAGCTCCGAAAAAGTTCAGTTTCAATATCGCTGGTCTTCCCGAACGTTGATGTGACCGAGACTGCCAGAATTTATTTTGAATTTTAGTTAGGTTAAGCACAATTTAGTTAGGTTAGGCACAATTTCAAACTGTATGACCTCGATCGATGAACGGAGTTTATTGGATAGAATATTCATAGCGCGTGCGAAGCGATCCTGACAAGGTAGTCTCACAGCGTCCGGTTCCTCCGCGTTCTTGCTCTCCAAGATACGGGTGAAGTATTACTTACTTGCCCGACGGTGCCGGGTTATTAATTAAACTCAGAACCGCCGAGCGCACACAAGTGCGGCCTTTACTAAAGGTGTGCCGCTCACATGCGTATTTGTATGCGCGGCTTTCCAGTGCTCTTTCGATCGTGGGATCGTTGGTGATCAGCCGTTTTCGATATAGCTATCTGTTGTTAGCTCGAGGTGACTTCTCATGTCACGTTTCCACAGAGAACACGGAGGCGACAAGAAAAAAATTACACCATCTCCCGCTAAAAGGAACCATGTGTAGATGCGAAGCAGCGGGCGCTAACGCTTACACTGGCGGTGGTGTTGAAGCTGGCGCTCATCGCGGCGTTGCGCAAGAGAGAAACCTGGGGAGGCGCAAAGCACGCAGTGATACGACCGGTGTTTCCTACTGGAACATGCCAATCGATGCTAATGGGCAATGAGAGACAGAAGACTTCGATTGGACACAGAGACCCGCAGTCCGCTTTTAGTTAACGCGCACGCTGCGAATTTTTAGGGGCGAAGCTCCTCAGGGTGTGGGTCGTTCCCTCCTCTGTAGTAGTTGTAGTAGCATGTATGCAGCCACCTCTAGTTTATGAATTGCTCAATAGATGGCGTTGTGTGTATATGTCCTTGGAAATAATATCACTAGATGGCGTTAGTGGTTTTTCGTATACGTTGATGATTAAAGATCTTAGATGGTGCTGTTATAATAAGAAAAAAATTGAAGGACACTTTGTACATTCCAAAGTGCGTTCGGCGAAAGCGTGTGGCCATTCCACTGACGGAAAGACGGACGGAAAGACCGACGGACGGACAGACGGACATCCGGACGGACAGACGGACATCCGGACGGACGGACAGACAGACGGACGGACATCAGCACGGACAGACGGACATCCGGACGGGCGGACAGACGGACATCCGGACGGACGGACAGACGGACATCCGGACGGACGGACGGACATCCGGACGGACAGACGGACATCCGGACGGACGGACAGACGGACATCCGGACGGACATCCGGATGGACGGACGGACAGACGGACATCCGGACGGACGGACGGACAGACGGATATCCGGACGGACAGACGGATATCCGGACGGACGGACAGACGGACGGACGGACGGACGGACGGACGGATGGACAGACGGACATCCGGACGGACGGACGGACAGACGGACATCCGGACGGACGGACGGACAGACGGACATCCGGACGGACGGACGGACAGATGGACATCCGGACGGACGGAAGGATATCCGGACGGACAGACGGACGGACGGACGGACGCCGGGCGGACGGACACCGGACGGACGGACGCCGGACGGACACCGGACGGACGTGAGCATGAGACAATAAAGGCTTTCGCCTTAAAAGGGCTCGCTCTTGGCGCGCTTTCTCTTTCGCTCGGAGTCGCGAAACCAGGGCAGCCGGTATCTGCGGAGCATGCGGCGGCTCCGGTACTCACGGCGACACAACCTATAGCCAAGGACGCGTGGCTTTCACAACTCATAGCAGCGTTCTTTGGCGATGCATGCGGAGGCGAGGCGTTGCGTCGAGCACTGGTGTGGACTTCGGCGTCTGAGTAGGTGGCATCGTCTTCCTCTGTCGTGGAACGCGAACTGGCGTTGTCGCTGAGGCTGGGAGCGCCCGGAACACAAGTCGGCGACGCTCGTGCCCAGCTCACGATCGAACACCCAGGATCATGCAAAGACGTGACACATGTTGTCACGTCTTTGCATGAACGAGTGGGCTATGTACGGGGGATTCACGGTTACCCGAATGATCCCTCCGAGCTTCGCCCACTCACCATCATTCACTTCGTGGATATGCTGTGATTTTTATTGTTCAACAACGCGCAGGAGAAATCTCCCACCGGCACTACCTTGCAGGTGAAGATCCAGTGCCTATATATACGGAGTGGCCAGTAAACGGTTGTGCAGCGCGAGCAGTCGGTTTTTTCAACCAAGAAACTCGCTAGTAGACGCTGCCTGCGTCGGCGTCGCGAGGTGAGAGAGGAAGGGAGCGTAGGAGAGGAGAGAGAGGAGGGACGCGCATGGGTAGTGCGGGTGCGCGTCCGGGCGAGAAGTAACAATCAGTTTTAAATGCGCGTTTGAATGTCAGAACATCTGAGAGCTTGATGAAGTTAGTTTCCTGCAGAAAAAGTACGTCACAAGCTAGTGAACGCGCAAAATTTATAACTTCAGCCTGTTTTTGAGGGTTGCGGAAACCATGAACGTTAAATGTAATGACTTTTTAAGTGAGAGCCATGATGAAAGAGAAGGATACAAAGTAAGGGACGCAAAGGCAGGAGCACCTTTCGCGGGCGCGGGAGCTAGTGAACGCACCCCGCGAGCGGTACAGTCATTTCTTGCGGCCGGGCGACGCACCGGACGCGCGGGGCTTCCGGGGTCGCGTTAATGTCCGCAAGGAACTTCTGTCGCGGCTGCGGGTTTCCGAGTCGCTGTTGGAAACTCGGTGACGCTTGATGTTGGAATTTCGAACGAAGGGGGGGCACCAGAACGTCGTCACTTTGGCGGCTGACATCGCTGGGGGTAACGTCTTCATCAATCTGCAGGGGCGTCTCACTTGAAGAGCTGTCTCAGTCTTCAATGTGGACGGTTCTGTCGTCTGTAGACGGAGACTCCTCGATGTTAGGAGGATTCGCAGGCGATGGGGAGGCCGTGTGACTGGCGTCGGACGTCACGCTGTCGTCGGCATCTGTCCGCCCAGCAGATCCGCTGTGGAGCGAGGTGCCGGCATGTCGTTCGATGGTGATGACCGATGGGCGCGAGACGCACACCGAATCATCAGCCATGGAAGCGCTGGCTGGTTCTGGGCTAACTGGGGACGCAACGGGTGTTGGACGTGACGTCGCGTCCCCTGTGTTTTGATGTTGGGTGGGGTCTGGGGCAAGCGTCGGTGGGACCTCTCGTTTGTCCGAAGCCGGCGTCTCGGGTTGAAGCTGTGGGAAGTACTTAGAAGCTGCCTCTGAGTACGACCTTCGCATACTGCAGGCGAAGGTGGCATGGGGATCTCGACAAGGACGGCACGGAAGGGAGCAGCCCTTGCCGTCGTGGCCATAGGTGCCGCACCTCCCGCAAAACGGCGCCGTGCAGTTCATCCTGAAGTGGCCACTTTCTCCACAACGTCGGCACACGCACTGAGTACCCTTGTAATCGCAGGTCACTCGGTGACCTGCCACCCTCAGGTAGTTTGGCACAGGGGAAACGATTTCATCTCCATGCGGACGTACCGCGTACCAGTGGTCACGGTCGGGCGCGACCCCATGAGTCCTCTGGTAATGTGGAGCACCTTTCCATAGGGAGACAACGCCTGGGCACGGGCCTCACTGGGGACGCGGCACGGCAGGAAGAGAACGGTGACCTGTGTTACTTGAGGGCCCAGTGGTACAATGGCGACGCGCTCTCCTCGGATGTTGAGGAGCAAAGCGTCCACGATTTGAGCCAGAGCGGCTTCGCTGTTGACGGTAACTTTTTTAGTTCCGGCCTCCGAAGTGTTGAACGCAGTATACTTCTTCGATTCCTACTATTGAAGACGTCGCGTCAACGACGTCTTCAGGACTTGCCCCCTCAGGGACGACATCAAAGGCTAACGCCTTCTTCGGTGGCTGGCTTGCCATGATGGGCGCCCGCCAGCCCAAGGACGCCCTGAAACACTAGCTGCAAAACGCGACCAACAGCAAAGTCGAGGGCCTTAAGCGCACAGCTTTTAACTTCCCTTCATCACGGGCTATCGAATAACTCATTTCCGTACACAGACGCGCTCACTTCATTATCACCGCTTTGTGATCGGTGAAATGCAGGGAAAGTGGTGATGTCACATATGGCACGGTAGTGGGGCCACATGTGACATCACCACATATGACCTACCTACGGTGGCTACCTACTACTACTACATACTACAGAGGAGGGACAGACCCACACCCTAAGGAGCTTCGCCCCTAAAAAATAGTTCCGCCAACGGGCATCGAACCTACTACCACTCGGTCCGCAACACCCGATACCGAGCACGCTATCCACAGCGCCACGTCCACAGACTCTGACTGCCTTACGAACGAGCCTTTTAGGGGGCGAAGCTCCTTAGGGTGTGGGTCTGTCCCTCCTCTGTAGTATGTAGTAGTAGTAGGTAGCCACCGTAGGTAGGTCATATGTGCTGATGTCACATATGGCCCCACTACCGTACCATATGTGACATCACCAATTTCCCTGCATTTCCCCGATCACAAAGCGGTGATAATGAAGGGACCACGTACACCAACAGTACAATCAAAGTTTGATGTTTAATATATACACGGTGTTATATGTACCGCTTACATTACAATGATCCTTGTCAGCGGAGTGGTGTCGCCCTCTTGGAGCAGTAAAGTAAAGTAATTAATCATTACCACGGCCGCCTGGATCATCGGCGCGCGCGGCTGCCGCGCGCGCCGATGATCTAGGCGGCCGTGTCATTACAGTTGCTTCCGCGATTAGCACCTATGACGCGTGTTGCTACGTGTCCGTCCCAGTCGTCGCGTTTTCAGTAGAAGTGCAATTTTGTCAACGCCTTAAAGCACCGCGACGTGGCAACCTTAGCCCAAGCGTCGGCCTCGCTCATAGCGTCTATCCAAACCAAAAATTACACCATCTCCCGCTAAAGGGAACCATGTGTCGATGTGAAGCAGCGGGCACTAACGCTTACACTGGCGGCGGCGTTGACGCTGGCGCTCATCGCAGCGTTGCGCAGGAGAGAAAACTGGGGAGGCGCAAAGCAGGCAGTGATGGAGCAGTGTTTCCCTGCTGGAACATGCCAATCGCTGCTAATGGGCAATGAGATACGGAAGACTCCGACTGGACAGAGAGACCCGCACTCCGCTTTTTGGTTAACGCGCACGCTGCGAATTTTTATTGTTCAACAACGCACAGGGGAGAAATCTCCCACCGGCACCACCTTGCAGGTCAAAATCCATTGCCATATATACGGAGTAGCCAGTGAACGGTTGTGCAGCGCGAGCAGTCGGTTTTTTCAAGCAAGAAACTCGCTAGCAGACGCTGCCTGCGTCGGTGTCGCGAGGCGAGAGGGGGAGCGTAGGAGAGGAGAGAGAGGAGGGGACGCGCATGCGCAGTGGAGTGTGGACGCCGCGGGCAGGGATGCCTAGAGGAGAGAGAGGGGAAGCGTAGGAGAAGAGAGAGAGGGTGGACGCGCATGCCCAGTGGGGAGTGTGGACGCCGCGGGCAGGGATACCTAGAGGAGAGAGGGGGGGAACGTAGGAGGGGAGAGAGGGAGGGGAGGCGCATGCGCAGTGAGGGTGTTGTGGCCGCGGGGAGGGTTCCTAGAGGAGAGAGAGGGGGAAAGGAGTTTTTTATTTATTTTTTTTAAGGGTTTGCGCATGCGCAGTAAGGGAGGGCACGCGGCAAACCACCACCACCACCACCGGATTAAGCTTCGCCATTAGATGCTTCACATCTAAAATTCGGCGCGGGTATGGACGCTCAGTTCCCTCCAGTGGCTGTATTACCGCGTTCCTCGCTTACGCTCGCCTCGTGAAAAATCGCGGCCGGGCTAGTAGAGCGGCACGACGCGCTCAGCATTTCCCACTAGTCTGACCATAGCGTTCAATCACACTAACATGCCGCGGGATGGCGACCTTAGCCCAAGTTCTGCGTCCCAATAGCGAAGCTCTTCTGACTTCACGCCTCCTTCTCTGGTTACGCTCTCACCATTAACATTTACAGCTAGCACAATGATTTGTTTAATCGTTGATCGTGGACGTTAGTCGCGGGATGGAGATGTACTACAAAGCGTCAACGCGGGTGCATCCACGTTATACATTGGGCAAACTCTCCTCTATCAATGTACAGGAAACATTCAATTACCTCTGTACGCTCACGTTTTACTTTGGTGTTATAACTATTCCTATGACGGAGGGATCAACCATGTTTTTTACTACGCTTCTGCATGTAGTCAGCGAACGGTAGCTTTTTTCATCGCTCGTAGGCGGCCAGCATGTTTGACCGACCAAGGCACCGCGGTGCGAGCATTTGCTTGGGGGCTGTTGCAAGTACAAACGCACAACGCGGTGCGCCACGTTGGTGGCTCTCAGTAGCGGGCGATTGCAGATCCGCGAGTGCGGCAGCTGCTCAGCCTTCTCTGAGTGTCGGAATCTGCATCTTCTTTCATACGAGTTCATTTTCGAACGGTTGAATTGTGCCTGGAAGCTTGTGAATGGTAGCTAGAATGTTCAGTAACATCGTCACGAAGGTTTGAATAGCTTCAACACCGCGCAGTTGACCATGCTTTCTTTATAACTGTATCCTATCAAGAAAAGTAGTATACTCAGGCATTTACGCACGTAAATGGCCAGATTGAGTGTAGTTTACTTTTTTTTTCTGAATAGCAGCAGCGACTCATATTTCGTGCCACGCTACCATCCGAATTTGTGCGGCGTGATAGCTCTTTGGTGTTCTCTCGCACCATGCAAGACGATAAGCTTAATTTGGCGAATATGACAGTTTTTAATGCCGAACCCTGTAGCTCAGTATACGTGCCGGATTATTGTGAAAGCATGGACTGGTAGAGTTTCAAAAGGCTCTTGTAGCAGAGCTAGGCGCAGCGCGCATGCCGGCCCTCAACCCCTGTGTTGTTAAAGAGCATATTCTGCAAAAAGAAAAAAAAATTCCCCGTCGCACAGCTTCTTTCGATCACAATCAAAACCGACGAAGATTTTATTTGTGTTCTATACTGAATAAATTCTATCCTGACCGATCGGCGCACACACCCGCACTTTCTATCGCGACATGCCTCTTTCAGGATATAAAGTTAACCGCAATAGAAGGATCGCTTCTGCAATGACAAGATCCCTGTCCTAAAGGCATTATTAGTCGTGATTCAGCCGGATGAGGGTTTATTGCCTCGCTCTCCAGTGGCTGTCACAGTGAAGCTTCGTATTTATCAAACCGCAGGTAGACATGCCTCGCAACTGTATGGGCATGAAGTTGTTATATCGAGCTTAACATGTGCCTTTTTGAACAAATGTATAGCCAATGGGTCCTTATTTTGGATGTGAGCGACAAGCTTAAAAACTCGCATGTTGATAAGTGAAGCTTGCTTCCAGTCTGCCGCGGAGGCACCTGTAAGTTTTCAGGCCGAATTCAGAAGCATTTGTCAGTTTGCTTCGCATCGAAAGTGTGAGGAAATATGTGGTTAGGTAGATGGAGACGGATTTTCTTATTCCGAAATGATTCCGTCGTTGCCGCTTTAATAATTCAGTTTTTTTTTCGGGGTCGTGTTTTACCCCATGCACTTGCAGTGCAGCCGTTTATAGGCGGAGAAAACATGACCTCCTGTGCAAGAGCACCTGCTCATTTATTTGTTATTGAAACATAGGGCCTTAATAACGTGTAAAATATACGCTGCGCAAATGGAAGCCTCTCATTTGTTGCATCAGCGGCTTGCTTTTTGTCTGGTCGTTCAGCACCCAAGGACGCCACGGTGCCCCACGGGCGAATGTTTTTTATATATGGCACTGCCGTTCCGAGTATGCGAAAAGCAAGGAGCTCAGGCCACTCTAAGAACTCTGAAAGCACTCACCTAGCGAACAGGGGACGCAAGCACGGCCATCGCCTCCCGTCATGAGCAGCCCCTGCCGTCGTCTGCACTACCAGGCGGCGTCTAGTGCCGACAGTAGCTCAGTAGCGGCGTGGCTGACACACGCGCTACGAGGCAAAGAAAAATGTGGTCTATACCACGTAGCATTCACGAAAACATAAAAAGAAAATATATAGGCATTACGTTCAATATTGTTTTCATTGTTATTAAGAAAACTTCTAACATGGAGGATTTTCATTTTTTTGCTGTTTCTAGTTGCCTGGTTTTCTGTTGTGCATTTCACGTTTTCCTGCCCCAGTAAACTATGACGCCGTTCGGCTGCAGCAAGCTCACATCGAAGCTTGTGAGCGAACATGAGTGCGTGTTCGTTAGGTGATCTGCATTCATCGAGCAGAAAGAAACGAAGACAGCGGTGTATTGTCAAATGTTTTGTTCCTCGCATATGCAATTGCCGGAAAAGGGCTTGTGTGCGAGTGATACCATCATACAAAGGAAACGGCGCCACAATGGGACGACGAAAGCACACGAAAAAAAGGGGAACAGGAAACACAAGCGCCGACTCTCAACTGAACTTTTATTCACAAGCGCAGAACATACATATATACCCCCGTGTGGCTTCACAGAGATAATAACCCGTACATAAACGTATGAAAACCAGTGTGAAGAAACGAAAAAAATACAAAAAGTCAACAAAAATATATCTACCCATTCAAGTATAAGATTTCTGTGTTCTGCAAGGCTACAGACGGGAAGCTGATGCATGACTCTCTTTTTGTATGTGCCAAGCCTCGATAATCTCTCGAGTTGTCTGGTTATGATGCCGTGACACTATGCTGGTTTTACTGAAATGGGGTTCACAACCACACTGCTTACAATGCGCCGCCATATGCGATAGGCCATCGCTACGTACACCCGAATCATGTTCTCTTATTCTAACATTAACGCACCTTCCTGTCTGGCCTATGTATGCGGCGCCGCATGACAGGGGAATTCGATAAACAACACCCGTGGCACAATCAATTGCTTGAGATCGGTGCTTCACACCACAGCCTATACTCTTCATTGCTTTTTTCATTTCTGCTTCTTTGTTTACACGACGGCACATTCCCCCTAATTTGTTGGGCACCGAAAAAACCACATCAACACCGTATCTGCCAGAGACGTTTTTCAGTGCATGCGATAGCGCGTGAATATATGGCACGACCGCGGAATTTTTTGCTTTCTCAACGGGTTCCTCTTGACCTGCCCGGCCTGTTGCCGACTTGATCCCTCGGATCACTTTTTCGCATGCCCTAGTCAGCACATGATCAGGGAAACCCGCGCTTCTTATCCTGCCTACTTGTCGTGTCACGCTTTCTTTCATCCTATGAGGACACGTCTTGTTCACGGCTGAGCGTAGACACGAAACTGCTATACCATCCTTTACTACTTTCGAATGCCCTGCAGAATAACTTTGAATTTCTGTTTTCGCGCGTGGCCAAAATTCCCAGCAAATATGATCAGAAGTTACGAACAACATCAGGTCCAGAAAACGCAGCTGTCTCTGCTGAGGAACCTCAAAAGTGAACCTTAGGCCCTTGCCTTCTTCTCCAAACAACTCGAGTACATCGTTCACTGATTTGGATACTCCGTCCTCGTCTCGTATTACCGTCCTCGTCTCGTATTATTATTATTGGTGTGTTTTTTTAGGTGCCCAACAAATTAGGGGGAAT
This sequence comes from Rhipicephalus appendiculatus, assembly GCA_030522465.1. Classification (NCBI taxonomy): domain Eukaryota; kingdom Metazoa; phylum Arthropoda; class Arachnida; order Ixodida; family Ixodidae; genus Rhipicephalus; species Rhipicephalus appendiculatus. The sequence continues at coordinate 18,086 of JALIZH010030310.1, read as the reverse complement.
GTGCCGCCGTGTAAACAAAGAAGCAGAAATGAAAAAAGCAATGAAGAGTATAGGCTGTGGTGTGAAGCACCGATCTCAAGCAATTGATTGTGCCACGGGTGTTGTTTATCGAATTCCCCTGTCATGCGGCGCCGCATACATAGGCCAGACAGGAAGGTGCGTTAATATTAGAATAAGAGAACATGATTCGGGTGTACGTAGCGATGGCCTATCGCATATGGCAGCGCATTGTAAGCAGTGTGGTTGTGAACCCCATTTCAGTAAAACCAGCATAGTGTCACGGCATCATAACCAGACAACTCGAGAGATTATCGAGGCTTGGCACATACAAAAAGAAAAATAGTCATGCATCAGCTTCCCGTCTGTAGCCTTGCAGAACACAGAAATCTTATACTTGAATGGGTAGATATATTTTTGTTGACTTTTTGTATTTTTCTCGTTTCTTCACACTGGTTTTCATACGTTTATGTACGGGTTGTTATCTCTGTGAAGCCACACGGGGGTATATATGTATGTTCTGCGCTTGTGAATAAAAGTTCAGTTGAGAGTCGGCGCTTGTGTTTCGTGTTCCCCTTTTTTTTCGTGTGCTTTCGTCTTCCCATTGTGGCGCCGTTTCATTAGTATGAATTCATACCAACTTGCCCAGTTGTCAGTCCTTCTGATACCATCAGCACAAGTGGGTCTCTCATCGCGATAGCCACCTTGAAAGTGACACTGGTGAGCTGACAGTCTTCAGCAACACCAGCTGCATGAAAGCAAAATTTGTTGTACTGTGAAGCCTGTATACAGGACGCATGCGTTTGTACAGCGTGAAAGTTATTTTCACTGGATTTCCAAGCAGATGAAGTTATCTTCACTGTATTTACAAACAGACGCGTGGCTATGTAGTAGAACACCTGCTTACCACGCAAACGGCCTGGATTCGATCCTCACTCGGACCCGGAAATTTTTATTATTAAATGCGAAGCAATTCTTAGCGTTTTTTAAGCACTTTTCCGTTTCTATCTATCTATCTATCTAGCCGCCTACGTCTCGGGGCTCTCGTGATCGCCTCCTTAACATGGGGTAGGCCAAAATTAGCATGGGAGGGTAAGAGAGTTTCATAAATATGTCTAGCTGGTCATGACATGAATAACGTGAAAATCCCGTCGTGTACGTCGTCAAACTCATTTCTCCAGACACTTGTGGCTGATACACGTAAACCATAGGCAGTAGTACACGGGTATGCACCACAGGTGTTCGACACTTTATATCTACTCGGGCACGGCAAAGACAAACATTAGTAATTTAAGTGCGAGAGCGTTAAGAAAAAGACATCAGCAGCGTTGACCAGTCGAATGAAAAGAATAAATGCTATGTTCCTAGCAGGAATCGAACTCAAGCATTCTGCGTGCCAATCACGTTTTCTACCCCACAGGCACGCCATATTTCAAAACTGCTTTGGAAAATACCTTATGCAGGCGTAATGTTGGTGACACGTCAGTTGTGGTTGCAGTGCTGGCTAACTAATTTTTTGAACATTGCATATGTACTCAAGTGTGGCAGGCGTTATGTCGGCCGGGTTAACGTCAATTGTATATTTAAGCGGCGTCCACTGTAGTTGGTCTCCGAAGCACTATCCAGGGCTACCATCCTCGCAAGCACGAGTCTACATATCAGCTTACCGCTTCTGGTGTTGGTAATACCCATGTTTCGGTTGGCATCGTTACGGAACAGCAAACAATTGGTTATATGAAACATATGCGACTGTTCAACATATGTCTGTACGTACAACATTTGCATATATCCTAAGCGTCATTTCGTGACGTTTCGCTCAATAAAATATTACAACCCAATCACCTTGCATCTGCATGCTTCGCATAACATCGATTCCCATCGTACTTGGGATCTACCAACTTTTTTTACTAAGATGGTGCAAAGGGAAAAAAATTATTTTCTTTCTCTATACATTTTGTGTTTCTGCGAGCCGTGCAATTCTGTCTGCATTTTCTTTTCTTTTCGTACGTTCTATGTCTTGTTGTACCAATTTAACTGTGTACTCATGTGTCTGTTGTCTATTTTAGATGATTTTACGAATGCTGTCACTTTTTCTGCCTTGTACTGCTGGGATGTGAGGCTTGTCAAGCTGCATTTATATCGAAACTTTTTCCTGCATTCCACACGACAGATCGTACCTTTTTTTCGTGCATGAGTTTAAAAAAAATGTAAACTATGTAACACCGTGGTGAAATAAATTTCAAACTTCAAACTTCAGTATTTTTATTCAGATTGTTCCACCGACCTCATCAAATCGTTTCACTGGTATGCATGCTTTTTCAAGGGTAAAATTTCAGGTGGCCGTCATCTTGACTGTCCTCTTTGGGCATAAAAATTTATCTTGATATTTGTTGACTGTGCTGTTAAACAAAAAGAGCGTAATGCTAATTGAAATATTGCCGCATTGGAGTGAATCATGTTGCGTTCATCTGCATAGGAGTGCTTGTGTGTCAAAACAGCAGTTGTGGAAACATAAATTGAACAAAACAAAACCAGGTGCGGTGCTTCCAGAGTACATACTACAACCTATACCTCACAGATTTGATGAGCATTCCATTTTGTGAAGGCCGATGACCAGATCAACTGTTTAGCACACGACACAGGTGACACATAATTTGGAACCTAAGCCGATCGCAGTTTCTGCAAATAAATCCTAAATGACTGTAGATAAATCCCCTTTTGAATTTAGTGTACGCTTTCTTAGTGTTTTCCACTAGAACAGGAAAAGTCACCTTGGTCTAAAATACGTTGTCTTGTCTGGCTTGTCGCATGCGTTTGGCGTTTCGTGCACAATCTTGAGGAGTCATTTGAGCAGCATGCATATACTCTCTTAATTAAGGCCTGCCTAACGTACGCAATGTAGGCTGGACGCTTCAAAATTCAGAACTCCCAGATATAGGAGGTCCTGGGACAGGAGATATCCGCCACAACTCTGTAAAAGAAGTGCGCACCCTCCAGCGCCGCCTTATAGGCGGCCTACAGCTTCTGTGCGCCTGGACGCATGTCGCGCGAACGGAACCCTCGCTATAGCCCACTGTGTGCTCCCGCCTGTGGCCAGCATAAGCAGCGCGAGTGTCGGAGCATACGCATGCGCAAGCAGCGTCAGCAGCAAAGGCAAACAATAGTTCGAGGAGGTATACGTGTGGCTAACTATACGCGCTCTCTTGCACTTGTGAAAAAGAAAATGCATCCTCGGGAGCATGACCGCGTGACCGCGCTACTGTGCTCTCCGCTTTACTCCCTTGCTGCTGTTTTGCGTGGAGAAAAAAAAAAAGGAAGGAGGTAAAAACGAGAGTTTGAAGTTATAGCACGTAGAGAAGCAGGTTGCGTTTTTGGAGCGAAATGGGTTTGATTTAGCGTATTCCACATGAGCGGCGGACGTTCGACTGATAGGTGTTGTTTACTGAGAATGCGGCGTGAGCCGGTAGTCGGCAATCATGGAAAGATATACTTCTATCAATATTAACGGGGCGTTGAGAGGAAACTAACTCTGAAAGTGCGTGCGCGAGTGATGGCAACAGGTGATCTATTGACGCAGAACCACATGATACATCTGCGCTATTTCAGTCGAGCTGGTGCGGTTATTGTGGTCACATCCCGGCGCCTCATGACCGCTTGGGTGAGTGAGTGATCGTGCTTCCTTCGCATAAGCTTGCGCTGTTAATGTTTGCCGTGTTGCATTCTTGCGCTGCTATATGTAGGAAGGCATCGAGCTGTCAGAATGTTATTTTGGCGATTTTAGAAATACCTATGTGCGTATGCACGCACTTATCATTGTTCTCATAGTCATCTGCTGTATATTGTCGCGCACATTTTGTGACGCTAATAGAACTCATTGTGAACTAATATACAGCTCCTGCATTTTCATCGCTCATGACACATGTCAGCGAGATGATCTGTTCCAGTACTTTATCAAGCTGTTTAATTTTTGCTTGCGCGCGTCTTTTTATCATTTGTGTAAGAATTGTTTTCTGCAGTTCTGGTCGATTATAAACTGCTGCAATCCATGGCGGTATGTTCTTGTTAGCGGTAGAACGACGTTAGGATATTCTTGAAATGTAAGTCTTCATAATTCACCTGCAGATTTTTTGAACCTTTAAGAAATAGCGCAATATTTTTTCATGGCCAAAAGTATACAAAACTGCAGTTACAGGTCTCGAAGACGCGAGTACCGTTTCATCGGATCAGGCACTCATATGCACAACCTTTCCTGGAATTATTTACTCTTTCATTTTAGCCCTCGGTTTGCTGCAGCCGCAGGGTTGATAATCAACGGGCATCATGACAAGCGCGTGTGGCGCAGTTCCAGTGGCATTGGGGTGTTGAGTACAAGGTTTCGAGAGTAAGCCTGGGTCTGAGCGCGCCGTGTTCTGGACGTGGTGGAATCGGAAAAGACGTGTTAGGGTGTAGGCGGTGATGAAGTCCTGTCGGTAAAATAAGTTCGGTGTGCGTTAGTACAGAGGGCCTGCTCGCCTTTGTCTTGTTTCAGGACGTAAAACTCGTTCATATTTACGCCTTGAATGCGACAATTTTCAAAATAAGCTTTGTTTCATAATTTGCAGGCAGCTCTGAAGGCAGCATCACTCATGCCTGTGTGTACACGTGCGCATTTATAGTTCTACTTCATTGATTACCATGGTTTCTGGTTCCATTTACCTATTTGCATTACGCAGTGCCAAGTCAAGTCTTCGCAAGCGGATCAGTGGGTCCGGCACCAGCTGTGGCTCCTGTAGAAATGAAGTTCTAGATGAAGGCAAACTTAATGCGTGCCGCATATTGTTTAGACCTTAGCTGATAGATGACATTTGCGTCTCCTAAGACTCTTTTGCATGCAAGTCAGAAGTGCAACATAGTCGTGGCTGTGTAATAGTAGTACTGCTTTCGTTCACTGATTATTAGTAATAATATTAGATCAGGCGATTATCAATAATAATCTATACAAGTGTAGTGCATACAGCAATCTTAAAACACGCGTTTGTCGTTAGATCTCTTGATATTACACGCATGATTCGAACATATTTGCAGGTGACAAAGCGATTGTTCTGTCAACTGAGCCGCAAGGCGCAGAATCATCAAGCAAGTGGCTAGGAGCGCATAACTTACAAGATCTTAAAAATCAGAAGCAAAAGAAGGCATCGCAAGACATTGACGTGCGTGATAGTACGTGCCTGCAAAAAGGTTTGATAGCTTATTGTTTACGCAAGAAAACGCTTCCAAAATGGATGTATTGCTATTTCGATATAGTGCGGCAAACGCTATGACATTTATGATATTTTCCAAGTAAGTTTTCTTGTTTCGCGGTCTTTCTTGCGTTGAAGTACAACGGCTGCTGCTGGCTCCTCGCAGTTGAGTACCATAATACGTGGGCGACCTGGTGCACAAATCTGTGTTCTCAGGAGGTCGTGTTTTTTCGCAATATCGATGAGACCAATAACACTTTGTTAGATGAAAAATGCTTCGCAAACTGCCATCGTATTTAACTGTTTAGGATTTCTGCAGTTTGATGGACCGATATGAGTCTATTATGAGACCGTTGGAATGTGGAATTCAGGATTACCTTTTACTACATGACGTTGTCTATTATGCACTAAACTTGAGCGCACGACCTTTCCGGCCTTTCTTTTCTCGGTTTTTTTTTTTTTTGCTTTTTTCCCGCATCTACATGGGGGTGCACAGCTGAGTGTCGAACCTGCCCCGTCATGATCAGCAGCGCAACGCCTGAGCTGCTATACCACCACAGCGAATAAATTTTAATGATCTATTGGCTAAAACAATGGAAATATTTGTAGTAACCATGAATTAAAGAAAACCCGTTTGCAACAGCGTGCTATTCGGTATTCGAACTCGTTGCAATGAAACAAAATTCTGTTGAGGCGGAAACGTGTAAAGAAACGTGATGTTTTAAAACCAAATTTGAAATGCACTCTCAAACCAAACGTGCGGTATGTATACACGTACGGCACGTTTTGCAGGTGAGAAGATCCAAATAAGCATCTTGAACGGAACGGATTCTTTCCTCTAACAATACTGAGCTGTGGTATGCAGCTCAGTATTGTTGTGCCCTCTTATGTGGTATGCAGTCAAGACTCGTTTTCGATCAGCCTTACTGCAACACTCCCTTTTTATGTACTCATTAATACACATGCATGAGAGTTCTCATTAATGATGGCAAAGCATGTTTATTTCGCCATCCGCTTTTTGTTCAGTGCTCTACATTTCTGTCTCACAGCCATGCCATTAAATGTGTGAGGTTGAAAAACAACTTATACGCGCTGTTCTTTCTTGAAACATGCAGGAGATGGTAAATTAGTCATTACCGCGGCAAATTCATGTCTGAATGCTACCGACAAGCAGCACGCTGAAACTAGCAAGCGCTAAACTAGCACCGTAGACCAAGCAACCAAATGGTCAAGTGGTGACAAAACATCCGATGGACTGCTAGGAAAACATGTCTGTTCTGTCTCTAGTTTTACCTGTAATGCAATCAATGATTTAGCCCGGGACGTAAAATGTTCACATTGTAATACAGTGATGACATTTGTGTGCAGCAGTTGCGATTACCAGGTTTGTTTACTGACGCACTATGAACAGTACTATAAAGTCTGCCAGAAATATTTGTTTTCAATACCTACGCAAAGTGAAGCAGATAATAGTTAAGCTGATTCTTCGAACAATCTTACTGATTGTTTAGAAGACAAATAAAATGTAAGTGTACCTGCAATGCTCATAGGTCTTTGTAGGTGATTTGGGGTTTGCACAGATGTGAACTATGTGATCGATCGCGTTGTTCAGGAAGTTAGGAATATGTTTGACATGACTGAAATTTATGTCAGTGTGGATCATTTAAGAATAGGCCGGCGTTGTAAGCAACACTATCAACATCGCAGTATCTTTGCGGCACTTTTCGCAGTAAAACTGGCTAAAAAAAAAACCTCCAAGCCTGCGCGAAACGCGCAGCACAGTCACAGCGAAAGCTGGAAGAGCGGCCTTTCTCGAGCCTTTTTTAAACACTATTGGGGAAACTACAACAAGTACACTTGCATGGTACCCACTACGTCATAAATCATCATAATTTTCGTGAAGTAATGAAGCGTGCACTATACCACTAGTATTCGTCATTCTTCGGAGAAGCGCGGTACCCGCTACGCACCTGTAAGGCATTATGTGCACTTTGTTGATGTTGCTGCTGACGATAATGAAAAATTATGTCTGAGCCTTTCGTGATGGGTGGGAAGCATTCAACAACCCACTCGTTACGCAATTCGCATTGTGTGACGCCAGATTTTTAGTTTACTCTTCTGAAACGCTCTATTACACATGTTAACACGATTCCTTAACCGACATGAAGCCTGCATAGGGTCAGTTGGCGATGGAGTTTCAAGCACTAAGGTGGCTCTGTAATGGAATACTGGGCTGCCACCCAGAGGGCCGTGGTTCGGTGCCCATTATATCATGGGTGTTTTCGTTTATTTCTTTTTTTTATTTCAAGTGATAGCGGTTGCGGACACCGGCGGCGGCGGCGGACAACTACGGCGCCAAAATCGGCCCTTATGGCGATCTGATAACAGCTTTCGCCGTAAAAGCGAAAGCGCACGTCATTAAGCTCATAGATTTGTAAATCTTCGGAAGCATCCTGAGATTGTTTCGCATGTGAGGAAACGGCGCAGAAGTGGAGATGATGTTCTTTTTGTGATTTCCTTGATGATTCCCGTTTTCGCGCACAACCAATTTTTCAAAAGCATGAAAAGATTGTTCCTTTTCCTATTCTCAATTTTAATGACGTCGAGCTTGCAAATCCTTTAGGCATGAAAAAAAAGAAGCATAGGAATTTGAACATGTTTTATGTCACTATTCGCAACTTACCACCGCATGAGCGCTCGAAACTAAGCAACGTATCCATTTAGGAACAAGAAATGCAGAGCATCTCAAGTACCGCTGTGAAACCTTGAAGTTTTTTTCACGACTTCATAGGTACGTTGAAGGTGCTTCGTAATGAAGGCATTATTTCCCAGACCGACAAAAATCCAGAGAGATTTTTCGGTTGAGTAATGGCATTAACGGGAGGTGCTTTCGCTACGCATTCACTAGCAGCCTTTAATCAGTCATTTGGCCCAACAGTGTTTAGCGCATGTCGTACGAGTATGGTGGAGACCGTTGATTACGCACAGTACACTAACCTTGTCCAATCCGTCTTGGTGTCTTTTTTCGCTGGTTCCCTCTTCCGATTACTATGAATCAACTTGCCCAGAAAGCTACATTATTGGTATCTACTAGCCCCACTTTTTTATTCTGTGCGATAGCCTATGCCAGGGGTTCCGAACACGCGGCCCGTGGGCCGCATGCGGTCCACGAGACTGGCTTGCGGCCCGTGCCCCGCACATGACTGTCTTCGTCCCACAGATGTTTATTGTTTGTTTAGTATTTCTGTGAGGTACAAAGGCATGACTGGTCTAAAACATTGTTTTCGTGAGGCATATCGTGGTCACCATGTGTTGAAGCATAACCGAGAAACCAAAACTATATTTAAGATTGGCCATGCCGATTTTCGCCATTTTGGCGGATCGGTATCGACATGTTCTTGTAATCCTTGCACCAAATCTCCTTCAGAAATGACCCTTATATGAGATATGGGAAAGGTTTTCTTTCAAATGGTAATGTTTGCTGACTCTTTGTACAAACTAACACCCCCCACCCCCCAGCTTTCCGATTTTACGTTCTTCTCAAGACCTGCCCTTGCGGGAATAAGCTGCGTGACTGCGGCCCGCTGGGTGAGTTGAGTTTGAGACCCCTGGCCTAGGCACATAAGGAATCATAGCTACATCCTTTCGAGCGGTAGTGTGGTTACCATCTGCTGTTGCCTTCGGCCTAGCTTTTACTATTTTTGTCACGTTTTCCTAGGCTCTCATGTTAACGCAAATAGCGTATCCTGCTTCATGTAGTCTTGACAAGACCAAGCTTGGCAGGCTAGAGGTTTTCTTTGCGGCGAAAACCCATACACCTGACGTTCCTTTCAGAGCCATAGTTTTGGAAGCGAGCACTTGGCAGCTGGTAGTTTCGAAGTGGCTTCAGCTTCATCTGTCGGCTCTTACATACTATGAGCCAATTTTCGTTCCGAATTCTGGCGCCTTGGTGACATTTCTGAGAGATTTTAATCCGGAGCATGCTACTGGTTTTAGTATTGATGTACAAGATATGTACTATTCCTTACCTCATAACATGTTAATGGAGAGCATCAAAAGCTGTATAATTGATGGCAATGATGTAAATTCGTTTATTAACAAATTCATTGTTTCCATTTATAGGTTTATGACAGTCTTCCCTTTTTATTGCGATAGCAATTATATGGATGCTCTCGGCTGATTTTCGCCGTCGCCGTCTGTCGACGCCGTCATGTCCCGGATATGTATGTGTATGTGTATATATAAAAAAAGCATAAAGAAAAAATAAATCAGTAGAAAAAAATGCAAACCACCTGACCGGGGCTTCGAACCAGCGACCCCTCACTCCGCAGCCTGCTGCGCTAGCCAACACAGCCACACGCCATGCTCATGCCAGTGATATAACGGCAAGCTATTCATATGCACCATTTGCCACTCGCGGTATGCAGATCTCGGAACAGCTTGAGCGTGTTTTCTATCACGCAACGCTTTTACAGTTTCTTTCAAATTGAAAACTGCCCTTGAGATGCGCACGAAAAATTGGCTCCCTTCTGTACCATGATGTAGAAGAAAAAAAAACACCGGGCACACTTGGCGTCAGACACCACCGCGTGGCAGGAGACACAGAGGGGTCATTCCACGTGCCGCAGTTTAAAAGAAAAAAAATGCCCCAACCTCCCCGAAGGGAATCGTGAGGAAATGCGAATGCATTTCTTGCGCCGAGAGATTTCGCCTTCACCGACTTCTGCCATCGCCTTGAGAGGCGCCCAGCCAGCGAACGGTTGAAAGTGAGGCGCGAGCGGACGGGAGAGTGGGGCGCAGGGAAGAGAGAGAGCGAACGGCGAGAGAAGGAGCGGCGAAGCACTGCACTCTCCTACACTCTCTGGCACCACATGCTCCGGTTGCTAGGGGCGAGGATAAGCGCGCGCGCCCGCAGCTGGTGCTATGGGAGAGGGAGTGAGAGCGGAGAGATAACACCTGCCGGCGCGCGGACGCCGCCGCGGACAACGCCGGACGCCTCACATAGCCCTGACTAAGAAATGCATTCGCATTTAAAAGAAGTATCAAACAGCGTCGAATAGTCATATATCAATCCTTGGCCAATCCCCCCTGAGTGGGTATGAGGCATGTCAGAGGCAACAACAGCGTCGGCTTGTGTCTTGTGGGCACTCGCAGCGCGTTGCTCAAATACAAACACGTAACAACTGCGACAGTTCTTAGTTCACGCTTGTCATGTGTATACCTAGCGTCCTTTTCAAGCGTCCTTATTTGTGCTGCGGCGGCGCGTTGCAAGTATCAAGCTGCTCGTCGTTCTTCGTGTGACAAACTAATTTCTTGCTATCGCATTTATTGCTTCGCCCTAGGGGCGAAACTGTGACTTTTATTTGAATTTCACGTTTGTTGGCTGGGACGGAAAGGTTTTTCTGCAGAAATCGGCAATATGTATTGGGTCTTGTGTTGGGGTAGTTCCTAGCAACATTTCTTTAGCTTATGTGGACAGAATAATATAACGGATCATCAGAGACTTCATTCTGTCGTGTGTAATGTAGACCACTATTTAGATATTGTAAGAAGTTATGAAGCACAAAGAAGAGTAACTGATGTTCTTGAAGTGTTCAGTGAATGTGGTAGGGGCCTTAGTTTTACGTGTGAATTGCCTGCTGAAAAAAAAGTTGCAATTTCTAGATCGAAGATTATTCTTTTCTACGGCGGTTCCCGTTTGTTGGGAGTGTTCCCCTAGAGCACATAAACCTTTACTAGCATTTCCATCTTATCACTCGAAAGTGGGGAAAAGCTTGCGAAAAGGTGGCAAAAACAGTAGAAGCTAGGCAGAAGGGAAGAGTAGATGATAATCATACTACCACTCAAAAGTATGTAGCAGTGATTCTTTATGTGCGTAGACAATCGCATGGAATAAAAAAATGTGATAGTAAGCACCAAGTTTATGTTGTATTCAGTGGTGCCACAAGTTGCGGCAGGTGTGTTCAGCCGTGCACAGGAAAGGAAACGGAGAGAAAAAGTATCAAAAGGCAGCAGGGCTCAGTAAAACAGAAGCAAACATTTGCATTGTCGAATTAATGTTGTATATAAAATTACATGTTCTTGCATAAGTTATACATTGGCCAAGCTAGTTGGTGCGTTAATGTTAGGATCGAAGAGCATGTGCAAACTGTTTAAAGTGGCACAAGTTCTCATTTGGCCATTCATTGCCACAAAACTGTTTGTAATATAAGGTTCGATAGGACGGAAATCTTGCATTGCCACAGACATCAGCGCACACGAGAAATTGGGGACGCGTTTTACATGTCACTGAGTTGTCGCAAGTGTATCAGTCAGTATTCGTTGGTATTATCGCCTGCAGAAATCTCATACCTCATGGATAGTTTGCTATGTTCATGTCTCATCAACCACATAGGGTTTTTATTTTGCTACTTTTTGTCACCTTGCGCATGCGCGATGGTTGTTTTCATTGATTTTTCCAGATGCTATTTATTCTGCTTCGTTTCAAAATATAGGTTTAGCTGCGAGTCAGTGCTGTTGTCTGTCGTTCCTCTGCCCATCCTCGTTTCCCTTCGCGCTATTCATTCGTTCAAGATGGAAGCACACCAACTTGTCCCAGTTAACCATTCTGATGTTGCCTGTGAACGCGAACGGCGACCAGCCGTGTTGCTAGCGTGGACAGCTCGCTTCTTGAAGGACGCGGCGCAAAGTCACGAAACAGAGGAAAGAAGGGAAAGAAAAAGCGGCATTCCGCTTCACGAGTGATGTTTTCTGCTCGAATTGCACCCCAAGTTAACGAAACTTCTTCCGAGACTCAGCCCGCCGGGTGATTTCGAAGCTCCACACGGTCAGCGTCAGCTCCTTGCTTCCATGGTCGACGCAAATGTGGACCACACGTTCTACTGCAGCAAAAATAATGTCGGCTGGAATAGCGTCACTTCTTTTGAAGGAAAGCGATGTGAACTGTCCAACGTTCAGAACCAATGAGAGTTCCTTTACAAGTGTTGTTCAGCTGCAGTTCATGCGCGACACACCGCACCTGCTCGAACGTGTTCACATATTCGATGTATGGCCGAAAGTACCACAACTATCTGTGCAGTTATTGCTTGGAAAGGGTCGAATAAAGAACAGTAACAAATAAAATAGTCTGGCTTAGGAGCGTCAGAGGCTTGTTCTGAAGCACCGTCGACTGCTGCTTTGAAATAAACTGAATAAGCTTATTGGCGCTGATCGAGCTTACACCGGTGCAAGTGATACGACACCAACCACTGCTCCCATGGTTCAAGACATCGTCCACCAGGAACTCGCCACCATGAGGGTTCACTCCGTGTTTAGCCATTACATATGTGACAGCCTACAACTTTGTAAGACACAATATTAGTGGGAAATAACAGACATTGATGCCAAGGAAAGTATTGGGGTTGTTATTAGTAGAAAGTGTAATGTAACTGTGGAAAAGAGAAGTGGACGAAAAGATAACTTGCCGCTCGAAGGGACCGAACCTATGACCGTCGAATAACGCGTCCGATGCTCCACCAACAGAGCTACGGCGGCGGCCATACCCCCGTCTACTTTCTGGGCTAATGTATGTGAATTTAAACGTGGGAGTGTCAGTCTGCGCCTCTATTAGCCATGATGGCGAGTGTGTAACACTCGCCGTCATGGCTACTAGCAGCGCTGACTGACACTGCCACATTGCCATTAAGATTATGTCTAACAAAGAAAAACGAGCCCTTAAGTTTCCACTTCTTTCCTTCATTCACAGTGAGGGTCTCGTTCTGGCGGACTTGATGCCTTCAGATAGTATGTGAGGGATTATTGGTCAGCTGCCAAGCTCGTAATAATATCACGTGCTACGTGATCCCAACAGGCAGAAAAAAAGTGTTCCTCGCCGTCATGGCTACTAGCGGCGCTGACTGACACTCCCCCGCTTGAATGTCACACGATGGTCAAGCCGCATGTCCACTACCTTCATTATATGACATATATAGCCCATAAAGTGGACGGGGGGTATCGCCGCCGCAGCTCAGTTGGTACAGCATCCGACGCGTTATTCGAAGGTCGTAGGTTCGGTCCCTTCGAGAGGCAAGTTATCTTTTCGTCCACTCTCTTTTTTCACAATTACATTATACGTATTACTAAAAACATCCCTTATACTTTCCTTGACATCATTGTCTATTAGTTCCCATTAATGTTGTGTCTAACAAAGTTGTAGCTTGTCACATAAGTAATGACTAAACACTTGGGCGAAGCACGTTTATTCTAAGTTCGGCGATTCTTTGTCACGGGAATTTCCGGTCCGACTTAGCAGAGCGACCACCTTTCCTACACGTCTGGCGTGCTCGGATTCGATATCACCATGTTTGTCGATGAGGACTACATTCAACCAAGCACATTTTTAGCGTTTTTTTAGAAAGCCAATTCATTAGGAAGCTAATTAGGAGGCTGGTTAACGAGTTCTGACCAATTTTAGCTGCGGCAACCCATTTTCTCCTCGGCGTAGAGACTGCGTGAAAAGCCGATATGTGTTTTACTTTCTTACCATCGTTATAGAAAATGTCCGCTGCCTAACAACCAACCGATATAGGTATCATCTTTCACACCATTCATTTTGAAGCACACCGTTAATGACATGGTATTGCCAATCATCAACAGCAATTTCTGCACAGCTTTTTGCGCAGATGTATAAAAAGGAATGGAGCATGCTATTTGAATCACAATATCATAATTAAAATTAAGTTTAACCGGATATGGCATTGGTACCTACTAATGCGAGCGATGGGAATCATAGCTATTCGAAAATGTCGCACCAAATTGCGAATCCCTCACTAATCAACTAAACCTGCCTAAACAGTCTATACAAGTATGCGACGTGGCTTTCACCGCCATTCTTATAACACTTCGGGATAAAAAAAGGGGGGAAGCTTGCACAAAGCCGCGCAAGGCTTGAAACAGCGAAACTTGACGATTCTGGAGACTAATTTGGTTGCTTGTAGTCGTTAACTTGGTGGTGCAGGTTGTTTCAAGGTTTCTTCTAGGTCGTTGCTAGACTTTGGCTAGGTGATACTAGGTTGTTTCTATGTTGAATCTCAGCGCAGAGAGGTTGGAGTTAAACCAACAGACAGTCACAGACACGACACAGATGTCTTAAAGTGAAGAGACAGAACCTCGCGCTGGAACCAAGCTTTCGCACCTCTCATATATCTACGGGCACGTCGTCGTTGGAGGCTTTCCATCGTTTCGGGGCCTCCTCGCTGATGCCGTTACCTTCCTCTTTCCCTAGTATTCTCTCGTACGTACACGGGGTCTTCGGCTGCCCGCCGAGGCATCGGAGCCTTTGTTAGGGCTAACTGTTGCCGCCTTCATTATCAGTGTACCAGTGGTGAGTAGAAGAATTTGCCTTAATGATGTGGCACATATAATCTAAGAAAAAAAAAACAGTTCAAGGGGAGAGTAACAGCAGCTTTAGTCCTCAAATCATCTAGTTAGTCCGCGAGGGGGGCCAACTGTGGCGAAGCGCGTGTTGTGTGCGAATTTGGCGGACTAGGCTTATCTCTAAAAATACTAATGAGAGGACGAAGGGCACACTTACTCCCTCGGATAGAGGTTGAAGTATAGTGGACTAGAATATGGGGTACTGTGCTCAGGCGCCCCCTCTCGCTATGCATCGCGTGAAGCGGCGCGGGTGTAAGAAAAACCCGATCCGCGAGGCGGCGCTGCTGGTGCATGGTCTGGAGGCATAATCAGTGTAGCTCTGCTGTTATGCCTTCTCGGCTGCTGTGCTGTGACTGTTGCGTGTGTTCGCGTCCGCTCAACGAAGTTTTTTCTTGCGATTTCCTCTTTTAGCCAAGCGATAGTGAAGCAATACCGTGTCGTCGGCGGCAACGGCACTGTTTTGCACCAGGGTACAAAACAGCTTACCAGTGTACAAAAGGTTAGCATCGGTCACTTTTCGCTGTTCCAAAGGATGAAACACAGAGGATATTTTGGGAGCGGAATTTACATCGCAAGGACAGGACCCTGAACGAAACCTGTTCGGAATGTGAGCTGCACGTCAAGCCATCATGTGTTCTCAGAGACTACATGTAGGGTTGCCGTTGAGTTGATTTGAAAAGGAGCCAAAACTCAAGCTAAAAAGTAGCCAAAGTAGCCATGTCACTTGATTTTAGCGCCAGATTTGTAGCCAAATAATATTTTTTTTGCACTACAATGTTAGGAACAACAAACACAAAGATGTTAGTATAGTAACTTGCGCAACAATGCTAGTATTATAAAAAGTGATGTTACGTGTACAGCTGTTAGTATTCAAATAATGTGATTTTTAATAAGCAAAAACGGAGTAAAACAGGTCGCCAAGCCGCACGTAAGTTCCGAATAAATTAATAATTCAGTGTGCTTGTATACAGTTTGTATACAATAGATAGAGTTCTTGGAAAAGTAATTTTGCGCCAACAACACAGCAGGAACATTAAACGATTAATAATATCTGGGGTTTTACATCCCAAAACCTCGATATGATTATGAGAGACGCCTTAGTGGAGCGCTCCGGAAATTTGGACTACCTGGTGTTCTTTAACGTGCACTGACATTGCACAGTACACGGGCCTCTGGCATTTCGCCTCCATCAGAATGTGACCGCCGCAGCCGTGATCGAACCCGCGACCTCCGTGTCAGCAGCCGAACACCATAAGCACCACGGCGGACGGGAACATTAAAGGTTGAAGCTGTTTTTTTTTTCTTGAAGCCGTAGACCTTAATTGGTTACAATAATACCAGTCCAGCTTCAAGTTGCGAAATCTCATCTAAGATGAACAGTTCAGCTCCATTTTATTGCTGGGAATCTCTTTGACGCGCTATCTCTTTGACCCGCCCTTTCTCTCCATAAGGAGAGGGCGAGACGCCGCGTGAAATGCCACGTGCTAACACGCTGCAACGCGCACATGTGGTCAGGCCTTTGGGATCTGGCGCCAGCAGTGTGCTTTATAGCCCCGCGTTTCCTTACATGCGTGCGTTCCTCGTCTGAAAACACAGAGGAACGCTCGTTGGATGCCTCGGTGCACCCCTAGCCGGCTGGCGGGGGAAGAACATTTGCGCGCATAGGCCAACACGATAGAAAAGATTGCAAACAATGGTTATTCTTTAAACTTGCTTGCTGTTTTATTGTCAAATAATAGGGAGAAAAGGCCAGTAAGTGCGCCAAAACATAAGTTTAAAGTAGCTAGAGAGTAGTCATGGCGCCAACCCGAAATTTTTGCCGCCAGACAGGGTCAAAAAGTAGCCAGTTTGGCGCAAAGTAGCCACCAACGGCAACTCTGATCTACGTGCACGTTATAAACGGTAAAGTTCGCGTACCACGTGCGAGTCCACAGCTGACGCCGGACACCGTACCGACGTTGCCTTCGCATGCTTCGCGTTTTTATCAAAGTAAGCGTCGCATCCAAAACATCCGAGAACGCGGAAAAACTCTCCGGTTGATTCCACCATGTTTAAGAAAACTGCAGCACGCAGTATGACGGTGAAGCCACTTATTCAGCTCCATCGATGGACATTCCTGCTGACCACGAACCTGAGGTGGCGAACACTACAGAGACAACTGTACTGGAACATCGTATGCCTCGATTTATTGGAGCTCTCACCACATTCCAAACCACGAAAGATTTGTTTACTGCAAGCTCAAAAGGCGCGAAAACTACGATCTTCCGCCCGGGACAGCGGTGATTTTCTCACGAGACTTCTTCGGGATAGTGAAAAAATCACGCGGATCAAACGATCATCCCACACGAACGCAATTTTTGATCGTTGTAAACTGCTTGTCATTTTACAACGTCGCAAGAGCAGTCAGCACGGGCAGTGCACAGCTCGGTGAGGAAATGAGTTCTTTTTTCTTGCGATGGATTTACCCGAGAAGCCACAGTTAACGTTTTGGACAATGCTGTCGAAGCAGGGAACCGCATACCTGAGGGACCGCATAATCCAGAGCATTCCATTTGATCATAAAGAATACGTGGTGTAGAAAAGTGATGATCAGCTGATATATTATATGGCCGGTTATGTGTCACGAAAGGTTCTAAAACGAAATCACTGCACAAAGTGTAGGAACCTTGTTTTACTAATCGCAACTGAACCGGCTCAAAATTTTCAGTGTACAGAAGTTGGTGAGAGAGGTGGGCTTCTTTACCCATCTGACGCCTTATTTGATGCAGTGAAGAAGTTAGAGGGCATATTTACTACCTTTTTTCAGCAAGCTAGAGCTGTGCAGCAACAGCGTTGTTGATGTGATGCTGCTCGATAAAAAACACTTTCACTGTACACTGGACAGCAGCCAGCACGCAGACCTACTGGCGGCAGCAGTAGTAAAGTCTTATGTGCTGACAAGGCTTCCTTTTTTCGTCGAAGGTGTCAATCAGTCTCGATAGGGAAACCGAAAAAAAGAAAAGGTATATGCGAAAATCAGTCGGTGTTCATAAAGGTGCCAATTATAACTCTTAGGAATGGCGACGAACTTGAGCAGTGTTTCTGCTCACTGCAGTATGCGCACACGTCTGTAAATCAACAGTTTGTTCCTACAGACCGGCTGTGGTATCCAGTGATGTTTCCTTTGACTGTACAATGCAAAATTCCGGCCACGGCGGCCGCATTTTGGCGGGCGCGAAATGCACAAACACCCGTGGTATTAGATTCAGCTACTCGTTAAAGGACCCAGGGTAGTAAAAATTATCTCCAATACTTGTACTACGGCTTGCCTCACTGTCAAATTGTAGTTTAGGCACCTAAGTCACATAAATACTATTGCATAAGGCAAGTATCGACAACAACAGTGCTGCACGCATAACGAAGAAAGTCGAAGCTGTCGCAGGGTGCAGTCGCAGGGTGCAGGCTACGACTAATTAT
>JALIZH010030309.1:5000-13991 GCA_030522465.1 Rhipicephalus appendiculatus | reverse complement strand
TGGGTGAGTAAAATAGTAAATAGTGCACATTTAGACTGAGACGGAGAAAGCAACACGGCACCAGTCCTAACTATAACAAATGTTTATTTGAAACCGCAGAAAAATACATATGGACAGAAATAGGTGAAGTGAGTGCGCATGTCACACAGGCATGACAGCAAACCATCTGAAATCGGCACAAAGGAATGAAAGTTCCTTTTCGCACAAACTAACAGATAGTGTACAAACACACCGTGTGCACAATGTTCAATCAATTCGGCTTGAATTATCTTGGGACTAACTTTTTTAATTTTTGACAATCCTGTCAAATTCATCAAATTCATGTTGACACCCACATGAGTCGAATAGCATGGCTAGAGCCCTGCCTTTGTGTTTTCCTCATTGACACAGTGCTCTCTCAAATGATCCTTAAGTTATATAATAGAGTGGCCGCTGTAGAACTTTCCACAACTCAACGAGATAAGATACACTGGGTGATCAGGACATCTAATGAACTTAGATTTATGTTTCTTTCAGCACATCACTGGTGGCTTCTTCCCAAGCACACTAATTTTGCGAAGGCTGAGAAGTCCTTGAGGGGCACTAAACACAACAGATACGTCAAAGCAACCAGCAATTTTCATGAGATTATGAGCAATCTCATGCATGTAGCCACTACATTACGTTTCCTGCCAGTGCGCTTGATGGTGCGAGCGCAGTGGTAGGATAATTTGTGAAGTAGACTACTTGCCCCTCGTTACTTGAAATCATTACTTGAAAGACGTGATGCAAAGTTAGAAACAAGAAGAAACAAGCAGAGACAGAAAGAACGCCAACCAATAAATCTAGCACAGCAAGAAGCAAAAGCAATCAAGCGCACATCTTTAAAGTAATGATACACCAACTGGCCCAACAAAATGTACTATTAAGCTTCATTTCTTCTACAGTGGGCCCTTTCCAGCCTGTTTCACCTTCTACTCAGGCTGAGGACTACGCACGCTTCATCACTCTTGCTTCTTGCCGTGCTGGGTTTATTGGTTGGCGTTCTTTCTGTCTCTTCTTGTTTCATCTCGTTTCTAACTTTGCGTCACATCTTTCAAGTAACTTTCCCTGCTATTTTAAATAAATATTTATGTATACAGCTTGTGTCATGCTGCTGACTCCGTCATTGTCTAAGTGTGCCCTGTTTTCCTCACATTATGTAGCAACAAGCCAAGAACTACCTTCTCGACTTCACTTCTAGATTGGTCAAAATGGCCGAACTGCCCATTTGTAGACATGGAAACAAATACCTACCACTTAATATGGGCTTGTCCAGACCTAAGGAAGAATGCTCCGATCTTTCACAGCAAGCTGTCCATTGCTTCAGTCCCTTAAATGGTCAGTTGTCTGCGCTGGGTACATGCACAAAAAACATTCCATCAGCTTCTGCAGAATAGAGGCCTTACAGTACGCAAGTAGTACATGCAAACATGATAGTTAAACACAGGTATATGTTGATATACCAAAATTTGACCTTGAATTATAAGCTCAGTATGCATTAAAGCAAGTATTAGTGGAGTAATGAATTTTGCAGACAAATGTAGCTATGGATTTTGACGTCAAGCTTGCCCGCACTTGAGTACTAAAAAACTGATGAAAAACACAGCTTGCAAAAAGTAATTTGCCTAGAAAACTCCATCAGCACTCTCATCACATTATTAAATAAATTAATGTGTGCTCTATGTGCACAATGGATTGTAATGAGCCAACCTTATGGCATTTCATCATGAATGTGAAGATTTCAAGATAACTCAAGATTTTGTAGAAGTGTAGAAGAACACCAGAGGGTACAGGAAAGATTGAACACTTATTTTTTCTGTCACCTCTGCTGCTCTTGCCTGTTTTTAAATCTTGGGTATGTTTTGCCAACATGCCCAGATTTAAGCTATTCAAAAAATCAACTTTGTTGCACTAAAGTCAATTCATACGCATACCTCGTCCTGTTCACTACAAGTGTGTTTAATTCAATGAGCCCTAAATTCACTACGCTTCTTTCGTCCTTTCATCGCTAGGGTCGCGTCAAAGCAGATTTATGGCTTCGGGTAGCATGCGAGGGCTCATTGGCCAGCTGCCCATTGCCACAAGTGGCACTAGCATGTAGTCTTCGGATTAAACACATAGAGGTTCTGAGATAGATGAGACATCTACCGCTGTCGTAGCCACATTGGTGGAGCATCAGATGCACTACCCAGAGGTTTCAGATCCATTCCATGGCAACAGCAAGTGTCTCTTTCGTTTATTTTAATTCCTTTCAATTTGTCATATTTACCACACTACAGCTAAAAACTAAAATAATCTCCCCTATGCCTTCCTTGGCTTCATTAACTGTTCGCTTTGGCAGGTTGTGTCTAACAAGGACAACGAGGCCTTAATCCATTCCCCTTGTTTCGTCAGTCCAATTTCATAGTGCTTGGCATGCCACAAAATCAGTAACCGCAATGTCCAGAATTCTGTGATCAGATACCGTGTTGACATATCAGAACTGACATTTCCAATTAACAAATGCATAATCTAATTCAGCACTGTAACCACTTTCCCTAAATGAACCTCTTGGTTGTGAATACTGCAAGTAAGACCCACCTTTTGGCTTCATGCTTGTTTGCAAAGCACAAAGGAAAGCGATAACTACGCGGTACCACACAATCAAGTAATGTTATTGATACACCATCACAGCCTAAACCATTTATGATAAGAAGCTTCTGCAATAGTGCTACTTCACTATTAAAAGAGCTGGTATAAGATAGAACATGTTCGGTTCATCAAAGACATGTAATGGCAGGACTAATAATTGATATCGTTTTTTCCCAGGCAAATACACCAACAAGCAAGGCATGCACTAGCTTAATAAACTTAACTGAACTGGCACACATTTCTGTCCATGATGATTTATATATATATATATGCTGTACTACTTCCAATTAAGCTGACAATTGAATATGCGCACTTACTGTTACTACTAGCACATAAAATGAATTAGCACAAATGTATTGCCTTCCCTTAAGTTTCCTGCACAACTAAATCAAAGGTCAAGCATATGGCTTGTGTATCTCTAGCCAGCAGCCCAGCTTATGTAAGACTGTCCTCGTCCCCTTTTTTTTTTCACTTATTTAGTAAACATGTCCATGAAGTACACAGCAAGACCAGTCTAAGACATTTTTGTAAGGTACCGCACGTGGACACCACATGCTTAAACATAACCTGAAAATAAAGACTTGATACTTCACTATCGGCGCCTCGATTTCGGTATTCTATAGGCTATATTGCTGATGGGTTTTGGTGCCCCATATTGGGCTGTTCACTTGACTGTTTTGTATCTTTAACAGCTAAACAAACAGTCCTACGCCTCTGCATTTATTCTCCATTCTGTAAATAAACGTGTTCCATCGTCGCAATTGTCGTGGAGGTGCGGGGTAATCTTGCGTGAAAAGCAGTACGCCCAGAAACCTCACCTGTTGGCTGATTTCCCGGGGGCGTAGATGAAAGCCGTTGCCGGGCCGTGGAGATGGTGACCGAGGCTGACGCATGGTAGGCGGTGTCAAGCTGCACACAGACACGGGCAAGTCACTCCGGATGTTCGGCTGGCAGGCGTGCTGCTCGGCAGTTGGGTTGGTGGGCCATTCTGTAAATAAATGCGTTCCATCGTGAAATGGAAATTTTAGCCAACATTTTTTTTTCACTCCCCCCCCCCCCCCCCCGCCCCTACTTTCTACTGCCACCTTTTCCATTGTCCTTGAATTTCTGGGAGACTAAATAATGAGACTAAATTTGGCGACTGCAGCGCGGCAGTCGAAGTGAGTTTGAAACCCCTGAACCAAGTGCTACGCGTACTGACCTTGCCCAGCCCCACCATAGATCAAATTATGCTATTTGTCATGGCTAAAGTGTGTGCAGCATGGCAGATGGCGACGCAACCAGAGATACCTACGCTTCTGAGCAACTTAACAAGCATTTTGTCTATCTGCGCCTCCGTCTACTGCTTTGTACTTGATTTTCACGTTATTCATCATTACCGGTGGCGTTTTCCTCACAGAAAATGTACGGGGAGACCAGTAAACTGAAAATTCAAAACCAGGCCAATTTTTTTAAAGGCGAGAGGCTATTGCACGATCAATTGCTTCACCCGATGATCTCGCGATAATAATATTCGGGGTTATACGCGCCAATACCACGATATGAAGCACGCCGCAGTGGAGGGCTCCGTAAATTTAGACCATCTGGTGTTCTTTAACGTGCGCTTGTCATCGCACAGTACACGGGCCTCTAACTTTTCCCCTCCATCGAAAAGCGACCGCCACGGCCGGGATCGAGCCCGCGACCTTCACGTCAACAACCCAGCACTGTAACAGCTACACCATCGCGGCGGACGTGATCTCGCGAAAAACACATCCGAGGAAGAACGGCGCAACACAAGGCTTGAATTGACGGAAACACAGCAACCACTAGAAGTGTAAAACAAACATCATAGAAAAACAAATATACTACCTGGAGCGCACTCCATACTTGCCTATCAGACACCTGTTCTTGAAAATCATCGCTGCTGTGTGAACACGCCACCCGGGCTCCCTTACCTGCATGAGTGTCGCCACGCAATAAGGTCACATATATAGTTACGTAATTTGGCGACTCTCTTGAACTCACCTACGTATCCGCTGGGGCGACCGCTTGTGCTTTACAATCGCCGTCGTCGTCAGACAAGGCACTGGGTCGTGGACTGTATCAGTAGGTGCATCCAAGAAACGTGGTAAGCACGCCGATCACACAGCACTGAGCGCGCAGACAAAGCTACGAGTCCGTTGAGGCTACGACCGCTACGACGAAGCACCAGAGGACACAAACACAAAATCTAGGCACAACTTTGGCCGCGCGTTCCATCCGGCACGCGATAGATCTTCCGGAAGACGACGAACAACGAAGATAACCACTGATAATACGCAGAAACACCGCAAATACACAAGCGCGGGACAAACTTAACGCGGCAGCGCCGTCCGGACATGTTTTTTCTTTTTCACACTGAACATAGTGAGTGTCCAAAGCGCCGGCTCAGCCAGCTCCCGCGTGGGCCTTTTGCGTCGAACTGCCGCGCCGCGCCGCTGCTGCACCGTACCCGCAGGCTTTCCGCGCTCGGGGAGCGCGCGGAATGCGAGGGGAGTCTGCTACGCGCTGTTGTTTTTTGCGCTGAGTTTCCGCACAGGACACTAGAAGTCTACTTAGCTTTAATAATTCGGTGGGGAATAGAGCTTACCCATATTTAAGCGCTGTGTTAGCGCGGGGGCAACAAAAGCTTGTAAAAACTCGTGTGTCAAGCGGCATCAGCGTGACCTAGTTCCAGTGATGGAGTTCGAGAACGTTGGTGCGTTCGTAAAAACGCGCAAAGTGAACAGGCACAAAGAAGGAACGAAAAAAAACTTTTTCGCACGGCTAATCGGCCAATAGCATCAAGCATCTAAGAATTAAGAGTAATAAAAAAGATAAATTACACGCGCAGTCAGCTGAAATACTTACGCGCAGTGACCGCTTCATTACCACTACGAGTATTTTACTCATTGTCGCCAGTGATTTTCTAGCCATATGCACACCGCTTTATTCGACAATTCGTTAGCCTCCACCATATTATTATGAACTTATGAACAGAGCACATCGGGAGACGTAAAGGAAACAAAAGAAAGAGTATAGAGATGGCCAAACGACCGCAATACTTTTGGCTTATTTTCACTTCTGAGGTAGCGTACAAGGTTCACCGAGTGCAACGCTTGTGTTAAATTCCGACATTTGAATGAAAAGCAATGCCAAGTAAACTTACATTATTTCCCAAGTGTGTGCATCAAAAGACGTATTATAGAAAATGCTGTACCAATATCCGGACATTAACAATAATAATAATTGTTGGGATTTAACGTCCCAAGCGGAGTTAGGTGGTTAAGTCCAACGGGAGAATTGATCAACGAAACGAAAAAACAGCGCGAAACACGGGACAGTGAAAAGAGACGGACCAAGCGCTGACGTCACTCAGCGCTTGGTCCGTCTCTTTCACTGTCCCGTGTTTCGCGCTGTTTTTTCGTTTCGTTGATCATGTACCAACCGGCCCAAATCAGCACCTTAGTGGAGAATTGAAGTCCTTCATGCGAAGAACCCATTTCAGCTTAAAGATTTCGAAAAAGCGGCCTCTATTAATTATTGCGGCGTAATGAAGTTCAGGCAAATTCAGCGGCCAAACCGAAACCAAAACGCGGAAGAGCGCAACTGCCACATTCGTCTGAGACGTCCGCAATGAGTGAACGTCGTTATATCAACCATCAATTGACTTCTTGGTGTGAGTGTGTGGGCTGCGCTAGCAGTAGTAGCACGCATGACACACATACGTTAACGAACGGGGACGCACTGCACCTCTGTAACCGTTGTCTTGAACAGTGACGTCATTCTAGTCGTCTGCTTGTTGCGCTCATCGGTGCATCGGTTTCGGTGTCGCCATTGAATTTGGCTGAACTTCATTACGCCACAATAATTAATAGAGGCCGATTTTTCAAAATCTAAAAGCTGAAATGGGTTCTTCGCATGAAGGACTTCAATTCTCCCATTGGACTTAACCACCTAACTCCGCTAATTAAATAGTTAATTAATTTAACTTTCTTAATTACTCTCCCAAATCATGTCTTCAACCATCTTAAGATGCCTGCCGCTACAGAAAATGCAATTGTGAAGATAGCGAGCAAATTCCGCATTTTGCTGATTTTTAAAAAATAGTGGACACATTTCTTGAAACACCCTGTGTGTGTATATATATATATATATATATATATATATATATATATATATATATATATATATATATGTACAAAAAAAGGAAGCATACAAAATCCCCGGTTCACAACACACAAACGCGTTCTATATGCGGTGAGTCGCTGCAGTATTATGTTGCAATGACGTAGTATTAAATATTGCCCAAATTAATGTTGGCTTTTGACGCTGCTTCCACCTCGGAGAAAGCCCACGGGTCCTGCATGGCAGTGCCGCGGCGCGGAAGTTCACCACGAAAGGCCCTCACACCCTCACTCCTTCCATGCATTCTCGCTGCGCTTTGGTTACTAACGTAGTTCCGCACGTGTGGTTTTGGTTTGAAGTGATTGGATCACGCACGTTGCAATATATCCCCAGTCGATGACTGACAGCAGTAATAAACACACACAATATCAACAAACATTATAATTATACAAGCATGGAGCAAACTTATTGATCTTTCTTATTTATTATTATTATTACTATTTTTTTTTTGCTAAACGTGGTTCCGCACGCAGTCTTTGATTTAAAGTGATTGGCTCAAGTGCAGCGGGTGATTTGAACTGAGTTGCGGAGTGCAGCCTCCTCCTCGTGTTTTCTGTTCTCACTCTTCCCTCCCCTTCTTTATCCTGCTTTTTCGCCACCCTGTTGACCTTGTCGGGCTGTCCTGTGCGATGCTTCAAGACACGCTGGATCTCACCACCTGTGACGATCGTCCCCGTTCTGCCCTTGCCACCTTGCTCCGCTTCCGTCAAGAAGTGAGCTTAGCCTAGTGGCTTTGAAACACGGAAAGAACACACGCACACATGCACACAAAACGTATTTATCTGAAGGAACGTAAATAGCGATGGGAGAGAACGAGAATCACACCGGTACATATTTATCGCGAAATGTCAATCGCTACCCCCCCTCCAACGCCCATATTTTTTCTTTGTATTAATCAGTCGTAGTGGGAGATACAAGTTTCATGAGAAAGGATCGCTCGAAAAGAGAGAACGGCGAACTTTTACGAACGAAACATGGAGTTTCGAAGGTTGGTTGGTGAGTTTAGGTCGGGTGCATTTGTGGTTGGAGAAACGAACGGGTGCACTTACAAATATAGGCGTGCCCCAGGGTGGGGGGGGGGGGCGCAAAGCCAGCCCCATACGTTGGCATAATAGGGAGGGGGGCACTGCGACGAACCTTCGCCCCCCCTCCCCTTAAGATGAACCCTGCGCACGTCTATGCTTACGAATATCACCTGTTTCACTTGTTGGTACCTCTCAGTACTTCTTTTAAATTTATGTAGCGTATACATTTAGCTATATGTTCGAAGTCTCGTCGATGATGCGCGAGAAAATCTTGGTGTCACTTTATCCGACGCCCTTAAAAGCAGGCACAGTAGATTTCTCTTCGAGAATTCATTTTATCGCCTTTACGGGTAGTCAAACCGCATATATCGATTTCGCAAAAATATGTCAGTTGGTCACCCGAGGACACGCGGGAAAGTCCCTCCCCGTGAGGAAAAGACAGCCTCTTGTGAGGGAAAGCCGACTTCTTGGGCCGTTTCATGCTGTCCGATGTATTTGATGTATGAAATGCTCCGGCTAATTTCGTTCGATGTGGCTGTAGATCTTCATCTTAATTGACGTTAAAGCATTGTCGTATTCGAAAACAGTGCTATGCAAATGATGATTCGATTTACCCGAGTTCTATATATAGGAGGTTTTCTCTGTATTTCCACCACTAGGTGGTCTTTGACAGGCAGTCTCTTTATGAATGCACTTTGCACAATGAACAAAGGTTCAACGAGTGTAAGAGCTATATTTCGCTTTGACACTTATGTCGGCCTCACTCAATCGCACTGGATCTTCAATCAACTACACACGAATATACGCTATTCTTTACCCTCCCCTCCTCTTTTTTTATCCTCCTCACCCTCACTTCACTTTCCCACCCAGTTGTTATTCTGTTCTATAAACGGCTATGCTATGGTTTACCACCCACTCCTTTCCCTAGTTGTCCCCCCTCACTTATGTTTCCCCCCTCGCTATAAGGTACTACGCATGCCTATGCTGTTTTACCCTCCCCTCATTCTTTCCCTCCTCCTCTCCCTTACATCACTCCTCATCGCTTTACCCTCTCCCCTTCTCATTCCCATCCTCCTCATCCTAGCATCACTCCTCACCTTCGCTCCCCTTTCTCGTACCCTTACTA
>JALIZH010030308.1:0-17068 GCA_030522465.1 Rhipicephalus appendiculatus | reverse complement strand
GAGCTTGTCGACTGCACTCTGTTATTTCGCCTTGCGCAATCGGAAACTCACAAAACAGTGTGAAATAAGTTCATAGTTGACGGTAATCATGTGAGGTGGGGAAGAACGGGTGAGCGAATGCATGGCAAAGCAGGATAGGAGACAATTCACAACTGATATTTCTCGTATATCGACCAATCGAGAATATGTGCCCTAATCATGTAACGTGAATTACCGCTCTCGCGTCACGAGGAGGAAAAAAAAAACGAAAAAAAAGAGAAACGCCAAGAGAGAATAACGCGCTCGATTTTGTATTTTCAGAGGCTTCTTTGGGGCCCTTAAAAAGACAGGGCGTGCAAACAAGAAGAGAGTTGTCAAGACACCGCGAACGCCGCTAACTCAAAAAATAGTACAGCGGCGGAAAAGCAGGTAGACAATATATATATATATATATATATATATATATATATTAAGACAGCTTCACACTAGTGGTGCCAATCCTGAAGGAAGTGCGGAGTTGGGCACCCTGCTTTGTTTCTCTTCGGTTTTCTCTTTAGTTCCTCTTCTCTTTCTTTCTTTTTCTCTGTTTCCTTTTTTTTCTCTTCTTTTTTTTCTCAATGTTTACTGATTTCTTCCTCTCTCTTCATTTATTTCTTTCTCTTTCTGGCTCTTTTTATTCTTCCTCTTTTCCCTTTATTTCTCTCTGTTTTTTTGCTCGCTTCCTTTTTTTTTCTATTTTTATACCTGGTTTTGCCTGCGTTACGCCAAGCGACGACAGCATACGACAACCCGGGCCCCTAAACTGCTCCGCACTTAATATCATCATCAAGGCGCTCGAAGGACAAGAAGAAGCAGACGTCTCCTTGGCGCGAGCGTGCGCTCAATATGCGACAGATGGCTATACTATTCGTGGTTTTTCCTGAGTTACGCCAAGCTACGACAGCATATGATGACAGCATGCGATGACTGCATACGACAGCCCGGGCCCTTAAATTGCTCCGCACTTAAAATACTTATCTGCACATTCCCGGGCAAGAGGCGATACCTCTCAGTCAGTTGCGCGTGATGGTCAACGTGAAAGATAACTGGTCACTCTTTTGACTTCCCCCTTGTGTTTTCACGTCGTGTCTTTTCAACATGAATACCTGCAAACTAGCTCAGCTATCGGTTATTCTAATTGTTTCATTGCCTTTACTTCTCTATTGATTTATCAACTTACTCGAGTAAAAAAAGTAAGGGAAAACTGCTTTAAACCGTCGATATATATTACTTATGTATTTGATTTATCTATGCACAATGTAGTTGCCCGAGACTCCACGAATATGTTATCCAGCGAGTTGGGTCGTCGCCGCAGCGTTGAGGTCAGGCAATACTCTTGAGACTTCTGGAGGAAAGAAATATATATGACAACTTCCGGGGAGCTATTCTCGATGTGTCCATCTGAAGAAGATGTCCACAGTCCATTTGGGCAGAGTGCATTCAGTTACTCGAAAAAGCGGTTGGCCGTGATGTTTGCTCTTGACCACGTCGATGCGTCCACCGCGGTGGCGTAGCGGTTACGGTGCTCGACTGCTGACCCGAAGATCGCGGGTTCGATCCCGGCCGCGGCGGTCGCATTTCGATGAAGGCGAAATGGTAGAGGCCCGTGTACTGTGCGATGTCAGTGCACGTTAAGGAATACCAGATGGTCAAAATTTCCGGAGCCCTCCACTACGGCGTCCCTCAATCATACCGCGGTTTTGGGACGTTGAACCCCATATTATGTATATATATATATATATATATATATATATATATATATATATATATATATATATATATATATATATATATATATATATATATATATATATATATATATGAAAACCATGCAGGGAATGCGTACCGACCTTCGCAGGTGCGTTAGACGGGCGGCAGCATTTAACATAATTCGATGGCTTAGGCAATCAGAATTTATGCAGAGCCTCCGAGATGTACGCCCAAAAGCTGATGTCTGGGCGCTGCGTTCGTTGCGTTAAAGCGCATTCCGTCACTCTCATTAGAGTCGAGAGCTGTGAAAGCTTTTGTGACATCAAAATTGATGTTCCGGAAGAAGATCCGGAAACAGGGAGCGCACTGGTCACCGCACTTCAGCCAATCAGCTGGGGTCGAAATGGACAGTCCACTAGGGGGGACACATCGAGAATAACTCCCCAGCCATAAAAAATGAAACAGGAGCATGCTGGAAACTTTGACCAGAGCTTAGAGCACGAGGGGTAGTGGCGTCGGAGCAGGTTGGTCTGTCGACATGAGGCGCGCGCTCTCGTGAATTTTCGTTTGCTTACTCATGAGCTCACCAAGAAAAAGGAAAACAAAGGAAATCGTGATGGTAATTGCGACACGAGCACGAAAGTGGTAGTGGCTTCAGAGGAGGTTGACTTATAGATATGCTAGGCGTGCTCTCGACTGTTTTTTTCCCCTCTGTGGTTGAAGCGCATTCCGTTCCTCTACTTTGAGTCAAGAGTTGTGAAAACGTCGTGACGTCATAATGACGTTGAAGAGGAAGAATCGGAAAGAGAGGGCGCGCTGCTGGCCTAGCTTCCTCCAATCAGCGGCGGCTGAACTGGAGAGTCCATTACACCGACACATCTAGAAAAGCTTGCCCAGTGAAGTGATGTATTTTATGCCCCGATTCCCCGTTCGGGTTAAAATGAAAGACTACCGGCGGCGCGCCGAAATTATTTCTCGGCGGCGGCGGCGGCGTGGTTACTCTGGAAACGTCGGCGGCGGCGCGATCGGCGTGAGCAAAAACAGGCAGCGGAGGCGGCGCGGCGCGGCGGCGCACAGCTCTAAGTTGTGGACTAGGATAAAGGGTTTGTGCTTGTAGGTGTTTTATATTGTACTGTCACAATTATGATTAATATTAGTGTATTGTTAAACCTTTTTATGTGTCTCACATATGTTACCTGAGCGTTACCCAATATAACGTAAACATAAAGAGTCTACGACAAAGCTCGGTCCTAAGGTCCATAATGTCTACGTTGAAGTCGCCGACTAGTATAAAGGGTTTGTGCTTGTAGGTGTTTTATATTGTTTCGTCACAATTATGATTGTTGATCGTCTATTTTAAACCTATTTTTATTCACATACAGACATATGTTTCGACTATAGCAATGGTTTTCTAACCACCATGACAGCGGACAGTGAGCTTCGACGACAAAGCTAGGTCCTAAGGCCCATAATGCGTACGTTGAAGTCGCCGACTAGTATAAACGGTTTCTGCTTCTAGGTGTTTTATATTGTCCTGTCACAATTAAGATTGTTATTAGCCTATTGTTAAACTTTTTTTTGGTCTCACATCTACGAATCTCCCCGCCACAGACACGCACGTGGACAGACAAGGCTCGACCCTAAGGTGCTTCGTCCCTAAAACTAGCTCGGTTACGTTATTGATCCATGCTTCTAGAGTGGTCGATGTTAGGAGCCAATGAGACGTTAACTACTTTTAAGGAGCATTCGAGAAGGTTTGCCATGACCTCTTCATTACAGGGCTTATGCTAGTAGACATTCTTCCTTAACCGCTATGTTACGTAATTACCTAAGGAATACGTCATGCTTCATGGGCGCTACTTGTCAGCACTATATCAGCAGAGAGCACTGGTGGAGTACCTAGAGGTTTCGTTCTTGATATCATCACCTAATATTGCTGTTGACCGCGCCCTACGCAGGCTCAAACAAAGGACGGCAAACACGTGCAGGAACACGGTACGCACGAACTTGTTTTTTGACTCAGTCTTGTGTATACATACATACATACATACATACATACATACATACATACATACATACATACATACATACATACATACATACATACATACATACATACATACATACATACATACATACATACATACATACATACATACATACATACATACATACATATTGACACGGAGTCGTGACCTTGACGAAGGCAGTAGTCAGCGTGTTCAAAGCGAAACTCGTTATTTGTCCGAACCTGTGCCCGGGAAACGAAAACTCAAACTACAGCAATACACACTGTACACTGATAGCGTGGAACAGAGCATCGGCGATTAATAAACTGACCGGCGGAACGCGTCGTCTTTTCTACAGTAGCCACCGAACCTTCCAGCGTTATCGCTGGTGCGCGCGTAATCTCTCGTATAAACTTGATTATTCGCGTACCGCGCGCAATCTCAACAAAATGACCTACAACAATCGCGAACCTTCTGAAACTTTGCGGCGTGGTCTGCGCCGAGGGCTGCTAACAGTCTTCAGCGCTTCTAACATTAAAATGAAGACACGCGGCAATGCCCCCTCTGAAAAAGCATCGGCCCGGTGCTTAAAACTAAAGATAGAATTGAAAACATGCATGCAGTATAAAACAACAATAATCAAGCATGTTCGCCTCGGTGGAACAGTGGCTACGGTGCTCGGCTGCTGACCCGGAGGTCGCGAGTTCGATCCCGGCCGCGGCGGTCGCATTTTGGCGGAGGCGAAATGGTAGAGGCGCGTGTACTGTGAGATGTCAGTGCACGGTAAAGAACACCAGATGGTCAAAATTTCCGGAGCCCTCCACTACGGCGTCTCCCACAATCACACCCTGGTTTTGGGACGTGAAACATCAGATATTATTTTTATTAATCAAGGAAGCAAAAATAGAGTCCTGAGGTTCCTTAACGCCCTTAGAGCGGCTTAAGGCGCACGGCATGAACTACTTTAGGTCCAGCGCTACGCCGCTGTGGGTTCGTAATGGCGTCCGGGACAACCACGTAGTCTAGAGCGCCGAGACGTCGAATCTCTTTGTATCATCTTCATCATTTATTTGCCCTTAAGGGCCCCACATAGGGTATTACATAAGGGGGGGTAATAATAGGTAACCACGGGTCACAAGCAGGGCTTAGTCTCCTTTCAATGGAGGGTTTCCCTCATAGAGCGGTCATATATATATAATATAACATACGCCGTGTAGTCAAGCAGAAATCTCTCTCTCGAAATAAATTAAACATATACCTATGAATGTTATACAAATAATATTATTAACAATCACCGACCAACGCTTCCTATCACGTCAGTGAGTGACATAACTTTTATTGGGTCCAGCAAATCGCGACAAAACGCGCGCCCGGCTAAACCCACGACGGCGTTTAACCTTCCGGCCCGATCAAGAACGTTGGGCCCGAGCACGGACGCGCTGGACAGGCAGGATTTGGTCGTCATCAGGGCTTTGTCTCCCATCATTGGAGGGGGCAGGGGGCCTTATTGGGCAGCAACACACACACCCACCCACCCACACACACACACACACACACATATATATATATATATATATATATATATATATATATATATATATATATATATATATATATATATATTGTAGTGAAGAAGAGAGAACAAAGGGACAACGCCGTTGCTGCGGGCCGGCTGTTCTTATTCTCACTTCGTTCTCTTCTATCTCTAGCCGAGTATGCGCCCGTGCCCGAGCGCCGCTTTTCTTCATTACACTCTGCCACGCTGCCTGCATGCAGTCCTGCCGAAATTGGCCCTTCTTTGGCGGTGGTCGTCTCTTCAAAGGTGGACACTTTCAGAGGTTCTGGGCCCTGAACCGCCATATGTAGAACTCTGGCGGGCGGCATTGGCTGCCTCGCGGAGGCCGGTCACGGCCACGGTGCGTCTTGCTGTGCGTCTTGCTTTGCGATGATGGCTCTGGTGGACGACATTGACTATGTCGTGCCGGTCGTCGCAAGCCTACCACGAGATTGTGCGGTCGTTGCTCCGGGCTTAGGTCTAAGCCATGTTTGTCCATGTCAGCGTGCTCAGCAGGTGCGTGGTTGCCCAATGAAGCTTGCTTGCGGTCAGGCTGAGAGACCTGGCTTTCTGGGGTTTCCGTATCGCGGCCATGCGAGGTGACGCCACCATGGCTGCACTCCACGCTGAAGGCGCCAAGTTTGTACGAAGGTGTTATATCACCGCTTCGCACGAGCTGTTCCCCATCAGACCGCTGAGCGTCGGTTTCCCCGTCGACGCAGACCACCTCGTCGCGATGCATGCGGCATTCAGGTGGTACGCTGGACGTCAGAACGTACTGACCATCGTTGTCAGCTGAATCGCACGCTAGGTGGCCGGAAAGGCCGGTGCTGGCTGCATCCGCTGGCGGCGCATCGCTAGCTTCGGCCATGCCGGGGCCAGCAGATCGCGACAACGCAGGCATATTTTCCAAAAATGTGTCCTCGGCAGCCATGGATTCCTTGAGCGAAACACTCGCACACTCGGCCAATGACTGCCGTGGAGTAGGCTGATGTGCCTCCGGCTGGTCACTGAGGAGCACGGCGATTGAAGCCAGAGGTTCCTTAGGTACCTTCACTGGAGGCGTGCCGAGCACGACAGCAACTGGTTCCTGCGCGTGTCCCCGCGAAGGCGAATCTGGGGTCCGCTCCTCTAACTGCTCTGGCTGAGGAGTGGTCTCGGCCTCTCTTTGTGATGTGACGTCGGATGCCGGCGCAGAGACTGGAACGAGCAGCGGAGTGCAGCACCTGCATCCAACATCTTCTGTCGGGCAGCCAGGGAAGCTGTCCGTCTTGGGGCTCGAGGGCATCGATGGGCCATGAAGGCGGTGTCCCTCATGGGCTCGTTCTCCGACGGAGGGCGGGTTGCTGGATGCCCGAGCTGCAGCTTCGAAGTGGTGCGGTTCGCAAATGTCATGCGTTTTAGAGACTCTGTTGGCAGGATGGGGGTCGCAGGAATCAAAAAGTGGGTGAAAGAGGCTCGTCAGCTTTGCACACCATTCCGACCACGATCGCTGCCGCACGCCTTCGTAGGCATGCCATGCCTTGGCGGCATCGCGAAGGTGGTCGATGGCCAACAGCCATTTCCGATGCTCTGGCCAGCCATGGCGGGTGCCGAGCGAGTTGATGGTCTCGACCCACCCGAAGACGTCATCCTGAAAACCTCGGAGCTCCGGTATTTCCCCTGCAGCCGCTGATGGTGATGTGGTCTGCGAGGATCCGGAGATTCTCGCGGCGAGACGGTCTAGCTCCTCGGCAAGCAAGGATGCCGCGGCGGCGGTTGAGATCCCGCAGTTAGAAGGCGCGAAGATGCGAAGTTCTTGGGAAAAGCGCGCGGCTTCGCGGATGATCCTCGCCGTTTCTTTGGGTGAGCCGCCTCAAGAGCCATTGACGGCGGCCGCGTAATATGTATTCGTCGAAGCAATCAGCGCGGCGATGTCATGAATCAGGGAAGCGTGGTCGACACAAGGAATGGAAGCGCCGTCAGAGCATTGTCGAGTCGCCGAGGAGTAGGAGGTGGTCACTATGCTCACTGCGGCGGGATCCTTGTCAGTGGGAGCTTGAACAGCCCCCCTCGGCAGCTCAGGTGCCGGTGAAATCCTGAGTGAGATGTTGTCACCACGGGAAGCTTGAACAGCGTTCCCGGGCAAGATGAGGCCGTGTGCTCTCTTGGCGGCGCCGCGATATGCCTGCCTTTGGGCCACCGAGGAGGCCTGGACGCCGTCCTTGAGTGGCTGCACAGGTGCTTCCGGAAGTCGGAGGGACACGGGCTGCATGATTGTGGGCGTTCCTTGAATGGAAGATCCGCAGCGCCGATGAGCCTCGAGGACGCACTTACGGTTCGCTAGTCGTAGACGGCGCCATTGTAGCGAAGAAGAGAGAACAAAGAGATAACGCCCTTGCTGCGGGCCGGCTGTTGATGATGATGATGATGATTCCTCTGCCATGGCTCATACCCACTCAGGGGGGATTGGCCAAGAATTGATGATATGAATCCTTTTTGTTTATATTTCAAGTATTAATATTAATAACACAAGGAAAAAAGAACGTACATAAAAAATGGGAAGAGTGCAATAATTGTGCAGATCAGACACTACATTCCCGATCTTGCTTAGAAATTCAGTAACAGGCTTAAAAAAAATTGTTTTTTGTTTTGAGATTACTCATTACTGCTATAATGGTACTTATACAAGTAGAGATTTAGAGTCGCATCCGTTTTGTTTCCTGAAGGTATCTGCTAACGGCATCAAAAGCGTTCCTGTGGCTGAAGCCCAGAGCCGAAGCACCAAAGGAAAGTACATTGTCTATTGTGAAGCTCAGCCCCAGGTTAGCGAATGGCATAACAAGAAGTCTTTTTCTTAGCAAACTGTACCGGCGACATGACAAAAAATAGTGCTCTATTGATTCGATTTCTAAACAAGAGTTGCATAGAGGCGATACCACCAGACCAGCCCTGTGTGCATACAGGTTTAACGGGGGCACACGACACCGTAATCTAGTTAATATGACTTCCAGTTGTCTTGCATGACACCACTGGACTTTCCACGGAAATTTTAAGTGTCTAAATTCTGTCGATGATGTTATTGATTCTATGGCGTCTGTATAGAGTGCAAATTTTCTATATCTTATCGCAGTTATACCGGCCACTACTGGAAGAATCGAAAGTACTGGACCATTCAATGCCACTCGAGCTAGTGAATCAGCCATTTCATTTAGCTCTAATCCACAATGGCCAGGTACCCATAATAATTTTAGGAGCTTCAGCTGTGGAGGAACTAGAGTAAGGAACGTTTTTAACACAATTGATTTAGATGACGCTGTAAGCGATGTACATACTGACAGGGAGTCTGTAACTATTATTGCAGTATGGGTGTCCAAAGATAGCTTGCGTAATGCTAAAATGATTGCCAGGAGTTCAGCTTCAAAAACAGGGGGTGAAGTCCGGTAGTCTTAATGAAAATGACCAGCCAAGTGAGGGGGAGTAAATACCTACGCCTGCCTTTTCGTCTATTACTGAAGCATCAGTGGCTACTATATTATCGGTTTGAACGTGAGCCAGATAATCTTGCAGTCGGCTATTTAAGGCTCTATATGATTGAAATTTAGGCTTAGAGGGGAAAATCTCATCATATTCTATGTTAAGATTTTGATTTAACACATTCAATGCTGGCACCTCTCGGATTTTCACATTTATCCTGTCTAGTTGCTTCTGGACAAAAATAATTTGGGGTGTACGAAACCGTGGCCAATGAGCAAGAAAAAAGGAATCTGGATCATTTATAAAAACATATTCAGATCGTCTTAAAGGATAGCTATAAAATTTGAGAAATGTCTGAACCGTCAGGATACGGAATCGACAAGGCAATGTTGGCAAGCGCGCTTCCTGATACAAAACATTGTTCGCTACAAACCTAGGGAGTCCTAGACACAGTCGCAAAGCTTCTCGCTCCAGCATAATCAAAGGCTTAATTTTGTAAGCAGGGCCACCTGAGAACAATACGCACCCAAATTCTAATATTGGGCGCATGTACATTTTATATATCATAACCAGTGTGTTCCTACGTAGTCCATAACGTCTGCTGCTCAATCTACGTAACATGCCTAAGGCACGTTGTGCCTTAGCTGCAATACTCTCTATGTGGGGGAGTCCAGTTTAGTTTATCGTTATAAATTATTCCCAAATATTTAAGCGACTCAACCTGGGGAATGGGCTCTTGTTTGTAACTTATTGTAATTGAGATGGGATCTGCTAAAGGAAATATTAACACTGCGCTTTTATTTATATTTAAGGACATGCAAATTGTCTCTAACCATATCTCTATCATATTCATATATCCCTGCAGTTTTTGATATAACGAATCTATGTCACTATCTGCCGCGAAGAATGCAATATCATC
Organism: Rhipicephalus appendiculatus; assembly: GCA_030522465.1. Classification (NCBI taxonomy): domain Eukaryota; kingdom Metazoa; phylum Arthropoda; class Arachnida; order Ixodida; family Ixodidae; genus Rhipicephalus; species Rhipicephalus appendiculatus. The sequence continues at coordinate 7,401 of JALIZH010030308.1, read as the reverse complement.
TGCATATACATATACTTGCACGTCCTGGCAGTTGGGGATTGAACTCATTAATATGTTGAATAATATTGGAGACAAGACGGCTCCCTGGGGAACTCCGCGAGTTTGTTTAAACTTCGACGACACACAGCCATCCTTAAAACAATAAAATTCTCTTTTCTTCAAAAATTCCCTCAGCCATGCAATCATATACTTTGGGAAATTGTGGCTCAGTAGGATGTCCAATAAAATTGAATGTTCCACGCTGTCATATGCTTTGGCTATGTCTAAAGTCACTAGAGCGGCATGCTGTCTTCTTTTGCGAGCGAGTTGAACGCGGCTTTCCAAATCTGCGTGAGCACACCATATTGAACAGTCTGCTCTGAAGCCAATTTGATTTGGGTTTAATACTGAATTTTCCGCCATCCAGATTGTAATTCTCTTATGGAGCACCCTCTCTATGAGTTTTACCATATTAGAAGTAAGTGAAATAGGTCGTATGTTTTCTATGTTATAGCCTAATCCTTGTCTTTTTTGTATCGGAATTATTTTTGATAATTTCCAATCGTATGGAATCCAAGCGTTGTGTAACGAATAATTTACAGTGCTTAGGAGGTCTCCTGGAGATAATTTGAATAATATTTTTATCATGGCGACTGTAATACCGTCCGGACCTGGAGCTGACAAGGGCATCTCTTGAATAACTTGAGCTAATTCTTCCAATGTAACTTTCGTAAAATCCATTATTAATACTGGTGTTTGCAGGTCATACAACTTAGTTGACGTGAATCGACACTCTAGGCCTTTTGCGATGACTTCCAAAGATTCCTTCATTTCCTCTGGCGACATAATTTCGCAATCTACATTAGTTGGGGATGGCAGAATTTTACGTGATCTCAGAAACCTGAACAGCGCACTTGTATTCTTAGGCTCTGAAAGGAAATCATAGTGTTTTCTATCATATTCTTCTTTGGCTAAAGAAACTGTGCGTTTAAAACTTGCGGCGTAAAACTTGTAATCAGACCAATTACGGGGACATTGGTTATACAGAAGTTTTTTCCAAGCCGCCTGTCTTCGTCGGAAGTCGCGTGCGCAATCTGAATTCCACCATGGACTATGAGCAGTTCTGTTTGCAGATTCAACTACAAATTCAGCTTTTTTGTACGCTCTTCTGATCAACGCACTGAGTCTCATGGCTTTTGTATCTTCTTGCTCTTCAGAATGAATGGTCAAAGCTGATTCTAGATCTTTTTTAAATTTGTTATAATTTATAAATACTCGGTTCTGAGAGCATGACGGTGTTATTGGGCAAACAATGTCAAATATTATTGGTAAGTGATCGCTGTTGGTGGCACACTCCAACGCAGTCCATGACAAACTAGTGAGTGAAGAACTCACAAAACTTAAATCCAATGCTGAGCGAGATCGGCCACAAATGAAAGTTGGCGTTCTAGAATTCAGGCAAGACAAATCGTTATCTGCTGCCCACTCCCACAATCGTTTACCACACCGATCGGTTCGAAAACCCCAACAGGTATGATGTGAGTTGAAATCACCCACCAGTATTTTATCTTTGCAACCAGATGTCATTGCACCGTCCAAACTTCGAGTATCTAGTACACCTGTAGGAAAGTATGCATTAACTAGCACGAAGGGTAGGCAACCTGTCAAAGTGATTTCTAATGAGAAAATTTCGCTTTCAGGTGACATATGCTTATATGCAATTTTTGCCTTCAGACTTATTCTATTATTGATAAAAAATGCCAAACCTCCACCTTTCGATGGACGGTCTAGACGGAAAGATCTAAATCTATCTAATCGAAAAGACTGATGCATTGAAAGCCAGGTTTCTTGTAGTGCAATTATATCTGGATTGAATTTCGATGCTAAGTATGTCAAATCGGTTATTGCAGAGTGTATTGATCGGCAATTCCAGTGAAGAATTTTAATTGACCCTATGGTTTTGCTAAAATAGACTCGGTGACTGCCTTGCTTAAAAGATTTTCTTTTAGAAAATCGGCTTTAGACAGGCTATCCTTCTGGTACTTCTTGGTTTTTGAGTGGACTGGAGAAGTACCCTTCTTGGTCAAAGGGGACCTTGAGCGCTTTAGAGATCGAGGATCCGTCTCCATATCATCTGAATCCTGCACATCATCCTTGGTAACCTCGCTTTGATACGGTCTGAGTTCAGCAGATGCATTAGTAGACTGTTCACCCTGAGACGAGATATCTGAGACAGCCTCCTTTGAAGATGCTGATCGGTCACTATTTTGAGGGGGGTGGGCTGAGATGTTCTGCTGTTCCAAATACGTGGGCCATCTGGTTCGTGAGTATTTGGGCCAATGTCTCACAAAGGCTCCCAGCTAGGCGTTCTATTGCCTTTTCCATTGCCTTATCGATTGCTTCTGCAATAGAAACAGAGAGCGACCCTTCCATTGATGGTATATGGCGGGCTGTAACCCCAGCATAACCTTGCGTTCGTGCCTGCAGTTCAGCTACTGCTTCTCTACGAGAACATCGCCTTCTTTCTGCTATTTCAAGAATTTGCAGTTCACGCGTTTTTGCAGAACAGCTTGAACAATCTGCAGCATGAGCTTCGTTACATAAGCAGCACTTTTCTTCATTACTTTGACACTCGCTAGAGTTATGCCCTTCCCCACACACTCTACACCTGACAGCAGACCTGCAGCCTTTGATGGTGTGCCCATACCGCCAGCACTTTACGCATTGAAGAGGGCGAGGGGAGAGAGGTTCGACTCTGTAAATAAGAGGCCATGCCTTGATTTCTGATGGCCGGACTGACCCTGCGAATGTTACTATAACGGACTCGGTTGGTATTTTGTTCTTGTCAACTACACGACCACACCACTTCGTTCTCTTCTATCTCTAGCCGAGTATGCGCCCGTGCCCGAGCGCCGCTTTTCTTCATTACAATATATATATATATATATATATATATATATATATATATATATATATATATATATATATATATATATATATATATATATGCGTTTATGGGAAGACAACTCTTTCTAGCACACTAGCACAAATAAATATATTAGTTATAATTTCTCCGTACACATATTACTCCAGCCAAGAAACACCAGCGCTTTTCAAATGAGTGCAGCAGCGCTACAGTTCACGTGCCCAGGGAGGGGGGGGGGGGGGGCAGTCCCACCTTAAAAAATGGAAGCGTAGCCCCCCCCCCCCCCTTTTGACTTTAAGGCCTGGTCGCAAGGTTACATCACATAAATACTACTTAGAAAAACAAACAAAAAGCAGTATGAAAGTCAGAAGGAAAAAACAAGAAAAAAACATGAAAATGAGAAGAGAGATAAACGCGCGAAGACAAGGGCTACTACTGGGCCTGCTCACAATAGTGCTGTAATAATAACTCTTGAAACTTGACACAATTTCTTTCAGTGACGATACCGTCAGGCGATACAATCCTATTCGATATGGCAGTGGGTAGAAATGGTTTCTGAAGGCGTTAGTTGAACCATGAATGCGTTGAACACTGTGACAATTCCACATACGTCGTGATGATCTCATGGGTGGTAAGACTAGACTCGCGTTGTTGAGGAAAGTTATAATACACCTTATAGAAAAGGCAAGGACATGCCATTTTGCGACGGGATGCCAGAGGGGTTAGACCAATCGAAGTTTCGAAGTATCGCCGAAGAATCTTTTCACTGAGTCCTCGTCCATGTATCGGTGTCCAGACCCCGACACGGTCACCGGGCTGGTGTTCTACGTGGCGTCGTCTTAGGTCGTAGCGATGGCTGTCGGCCTATTAAGGCAAAAGCCTTAATGTCTTATACTCTCGGTGTCCGACTGTCCGTCCGGTCCGTGCCCTTGAACGGCGCCAGCTGTGGCCTCTCCTCCTTACACTCTCTCATCGATCACGTGATTGCTGAGAATGTGTAAGAAAACAAAAAAGGCGAAAAAAGAAGAAAAACTACATATGGCATAGTCAGTCGAATGGCCCCAGGTTTTCACCGAACGCGCTTCGGAATTTAGAAAGTGTCCTTCAATTTTTTGCAGGCACTGCAAAAAAAATTGAAGTAACTTGGTGTGTCGTAAACTGTGCCAATAGCTATGAGAACTGCACACCTTGAACAAACTTTTGCCGTTTTCCGCCGTGACCATGCTTCGGAAACTGGCGTGAATATTGGATTAGTGTATGCCGCGTAAAGCATGTGATTCTGCGGGTACGTTTGTAAAGTACATACTGTAGCTAGTTCGTTGCGAATTTACTCTCCACGCAAGTTAAGTGGTATTTTTACAGTGCTGAAGGAAGAGTGGCAGCCAGCAACGTAATTTTGAGACTGCAGTCAACAATTCGTTGGCGGAAAGGCCATCTACAGATCCAGCAATTCTCCTTCGTACTTGCTGCTGTTTTTCCGCCGTAGCGCAGTTCGCAGACTGCGCAGTTCCTAGATAGTAACAGTGAGAAAGAAGCCCCTCATACCAGGCAAAATTCGTCGCGGACCACCAGAATTTTGAAGTTTATTCCCCATGTACTGCCGTTGCTCTTAACAGCACTGTGCGTGCAAGCGAAGCCACGCCACGCCGTTCCAGGGCGCTACGTGGCAGCTGAGACATCACTTGCAAAGCTGGCACGTGACAAAATTCCTCAAGGACTCATGCAGCCCGAGCACCTCTTAAAACTGAGCTGAACTACTGCACAGAAAACTTCGCGGAACTGCCACGCATTACTAAATGCAACACGTGCAGTTCGGCGACCGTACGTTTTACTTGCGCGCATCGCAAGGAGTTGTCTAACTCATGTCAGACACAAATGCCATCGTTCATTCAGCAATAAGCAGGCAAAATTACAAGAAGGAATGCATACAAACATCGATGGTGACGGCTTTACGCTGACCGGCCGCAAGATTCGCCGTTTCAACGCACTCTGTCGCACGTCCATGTTCCCTGTCACATCGAAAACATGATTGAGTCCGTAAATTTAAATCTTTTCTCTTCGTTTAAGGCCCCAAAAGAATCCTACATTGTTAACTTTCTGAAAGCCTACCCATTTTATCAAACCTGTCGCCTTCGCGCACGCGCACTCGTATAGAAGGCGGGCGTAGATGACGGAGAGACGACGATTCGTAGCACGCCACTTGAAACTGAGGTGGCCGCACATAATGTCCACCCGGGCATTATGTGTGGTGAGGCATGGCCTTTCCACAGCTGTCCGGGCCCGATGGATTGCCCACAGATGGTCGTGCAGATGTCACCTAGTCAGCGCGCTTAGGAGTCGCTCCTCGAGAAGGTCCGGTCTTACATTGTCCTCTCGGTATATTACCGTGATCTGCGTGCATTTCCGTGAGGTATATGCCACATCTGTGTGTTCGTGCCTGCAGAGCTTATAGCTCACTTCTGCGTCTGGAACTTATTCTGTTTAAGTGCACTGGATTTCGGAAGCTTCCGGTTTGCAACATTCAATCCGTTTCTTGAAATCTGTCATGCTGTATGTGTGGTACTTCTCGTTGTGCCCGCATGTCGTGGTACGTGACCACTCTGTCTGTGTCGTCTTGCATCGCTACATCTGCCTGTCTCTGTAGTCTTGTCGCCTCCTCCGTCTTCCCCATCGCCGGAGTCGTCCATCCCCCCTTCCGTGGTGGGTGCGGGGTGTCGAGCAGGCACTGTCCGAGCCCCGGTGGGTTATTTCGCGCAGTTCGGTGGCGTTCTCGTTGTGGTTGAGAGGGATGCTCGTATCTTCTGTGTTTACTTCGCCTCTGTGTGCCAGGATCCACTCGAGGAATTTGGGTGTAATTTCGTCGTTCCGGAAGTCTTCTCTTCTGCGGTTCAGAATTTTGGCTGCTTCGGGGAGACCCATCTATTTGTGAAATACCTATAACGCGCGCCCGCGCACGCACGCACACACAAACAAACACAAACACACACACAACCACACACACACACGCACAAACAAACACACACAATCAAACGCAAGCGCTCACACACAAACAAACAAACACACACACACGCACGCACACACATACACACAAACACGCACACAAACAAAGACAACACACAGACACGCAAACAAACACACACACACACAAACAAAAACACACGCACGCACACACAAACAATCACGCACACACATTCAATCACTCACTCAATCACTCACTCACTCTTGTGCTTCCAGGGTAAGTGTATGCATTACGCGCGCTGGAATATTACACGTCCATTTAATTTCGACCATACTCTCGATCTTACAAGCCACAATAGATTTATCAAGTAAAGTGATATTATACGGCAGCAAAGTTCTGCAGTGCATTTTTTGTGAGCACATATATGCGACGTCATTTGCGACGTCTGTTTGGTATGCTCTCGCTCGCGGATGCTCCGAGGAGGAAAAGAAGGAGCGGGTACCCCAAGAAACATAGAGTTAATATATATTAACTCTATGCCAAGAAGAACATTCTTTCTTGAGATCGGGATCTCCATTGTGTAAACATGTGAGCAACTTTAAGCATACTGATATATGCGACATGTGGAGGCTACGCTTTCTACACGTACCACGGGGCCATGACCAAAGTGAAGGAAGCAGGTGAGGTAACTACATATGTTGTTTGTAGTTATGCTTACTCACATTATTGCAGTAAGTTTCGAAAGCCGGGACATTTACTTGTACTGCCCTCACTTTTATCACAGCACCAACTTTTGACAAAAAATGTCTGGCCTTTGGCATGTAGTTTCTCTCTCAGTATTCTGTCACATCGTGGCTAGATAGGGACTGAGAGAAAGCTTTTAATGTCTCATGCTCACGTCCGTCCGTCCGTCCGTCCGTCCCTCCGTCCGTGCCCTGGTACGCAGATCGCGTCGGTCGCGTCTCGCGTCGGACTCAACAGCGCTCGCGCTTTGCTTGCGTAGCGTCGATGTGCCCAGCGCGTCCAATCGTGCAAGAAGGGAGACGTGCGTATAGCGTTTCCATTCTGACGGAGCCCGTCTCAATGGGTGTGGTGTAGTGGCGCCATCCATAATATGGATTGATCAACAGATGTCGTCGTGTAACGGCACACGTGATTGAATGTAGCCAATCACGTGTGCACGCGTGTCCGTAATGTGTGGTTTGAATAAACGGCCGCTGGCCAGCTCAGTCGTTGCTTGGGCTTCCGCGGGCTGTGGACTGACTCACTTCTACTGGTCGTGTCGCGCATCGCGTGCCGGCGCACGCCGCGTCTCGTGTCCAGTCGTCGGGCCCTTGCCGTCGGACGCCGCCCGCCGACAGAACAACATGGTGACGAAGATGTTCTTTGCCTCAACTCCGGCCTCGGCAACTAGAACCCGTGAGTTTTCCGTGATTCTCGCTCTTCTGTGACTGTTCGCGTCTGGCGTCGTGAGGCTTAGCTCCCTGTGGTGTGAACTTCAAGCAAGCTCTGGACTAGGCCCTCGCCTTTCCTGCTC
>JALIZH010030307.1:0-32687 GCA_030522465.1 Rhipicephalus appendiculatus | reverse complement strand
GGCGCTGTTCTATTTACTGAATTATTAAACTAAAGGTAACACCCACGCATTAAAGGGGCCCTGCAACACTTTTCCAAGTAGCCATGGAATGGATTCACTAAAGGAGCTTATTGCCTCACGAATTCATTGCCGCAAAAATTTTTGGAATTCGTCCAGTACGAGTGGAGTTACAAAGATTTCTCGCACGCTGCAATTGCATTCTCTCTTCTCTCGTCCCGTCGAAAGCGCTGGGAAGCTAAGCAGGGAGGGGATGGCACGGGGAAAGAAAATACGTCACGCGCGCCTCGTGATCTTGAGCGCTTTTTCTCTTTCTTTTTTGTTCGAATACGCGTATTTTCATTGCGATCGCGCGCGCACGCGTGGACAAGTCGCGGCCTCCCGTGGCGGCCTCTGTAACTACCGAGCGCGCCATGCTCAAATCAGCCAATGGCTGATACAAAAAAATATCTCGTCGGTGACGAGGGATTTTCGGGTACGCAACGTCATTTGTCGAGAGAAGAGAAAGCAATTTCTGGCTGACTTTGAGAATTTATTGTGAATTCCACGCCGCGTGCTGCGCTATAATATTTGGCTCGCGTGTTCTCGAGAGCCTGGACTACCGATCGGCAGCGTTTTCTGAGCATGCTCAAAAAGTGTTGCAGGGCCCCTTTAAGCAGCACAGTTTGAGAATTATTTCGAAACTGGTGTTCTCATCAAAATTCGTTGAAAGAGTGCAGGTCTTGCGAACTCACCGGTAACAATTCGTCAGTTATAATATTCGCCGTGAAGTGATTAGCAAGCATGTTAACAACTGAAGCCTGAGAAGTTACCATTTAGCATGATTTAAATATTTGTGGGCGTCTACCCCTCGTATCATTGCATTTATGAATAAATTTTCTGTTTCTTTTTTTTTTTTTGAGAAACCCTATGTTTAAGAATTATGTTACTGTACGTGTTTTTCAAAACATCATATTAAGGCACGTGACCTGACGAAACGCAAATGCAGGAAAAAGGCACAAACATGGCTGGGATCTCCTTCATTCAGCAAATTTCGTTGCTTATATTTAAAGTTGGTTCCTCATTACGACTGGCCGTGACACGGTGCAGATGCAACACAGAGAAGCACGGGAACAAATGCAGATATAGAAAAAGAAATACTGTGACCATGAGCGCACATTCTAGCACCCACATGAAGAGACGCTATTTTTTAAACACACCAGCAAGTGTCACTTTCACTCACAAGGCCAACAGTTAGAGAAAGAGAGCGAAAGAGAAGAAAAACCAGCATGAATCACAGACACACGTCCGGATTTTGAAAATAGACAAAAGTGTTAAAAATAAGGAGAAGATAAGAAAAGGGTGCAATAGATGCACGCACACTCGGAGGTTTCCTTCCATTTTAAGTGCTGTCACACGCATTTATTATCCTCTACATTGACCTCAGAATCTAGAATATGTGAAGTGTACTCAGGATATTTTATTTGGTCTACTTATACAATGGTATACTAATAAATAGCATGCTGCCAACACAGGCTGAACCCTACCCGCGCTGAGAGGCGTACTATTGGGGTAATTATAACTAGGGCGCTTCTATTCATCCCTGACTGCGGCATTCAAAAGGTACCGGTTCCGTCTTTGCTTGAATGATTTTATGCCACCGCTTTGTTCTAATGCTCATTCTTTTTGAGCGATATTGTCCATGTCTGACACCATTAACTTCCTTGATTGTTTTCAGCGCTTATGTATGTACACTTTTTTTCAGATTTTATATTGAAGCACTAAATATAGCATGCAGATGGCGAACAACGTAAAGGCCGGGGAGGGCCGCCGACTTCCCGTCTCATTAATTCCTTCAAGATACTCCCCTCTCAATGGCTTTGTAGATGATCGAGCCACTACCGAAGCTTGACAACGAGGTAGAGAAAGAGGCCACGTTTCTCTAACCCTCTTTAAGGCGTGCGCAGCCACCCGGTTCCGGGATCGCGGCTACAGCTTTGTCGTGGGCGCTTCCTCAGGGCGGGTCAATTTCAATCAGCTAGTCGCGAAGACGATCGGAGAGTTCGCATTTTCGGTGAGTGTCCAAGACCTTCGGTTCATGCTTTCCGAGGCTCTGCACCTTCACAGGCGCCGCTACACGAGCTCTAATCATCTTGGCAGAATGGCACCGTTCAAGGCGAACACGCGCTGCGAGATCTTCCAGCGCGTTAGTTTCATACAGAATAACGCGAAACCGCCGGCCGCCGAGCCACTTCGCTTCGTGATGGCCGACGGCTACACCCCAGCAGGCATCCGCGAAGCTTCAGTAAGCCACCATACTCGGCAGCACGTCACCGGTTGCGGCATCGCGAACAGAGCGGTGGCGTCGCTCCATTAGTTGACATTCTGCTTAACGAGCCCGACTGGCTATCAAAGCAGGTGGGCGCGCTCTCTGCGCATAACGCGCGCGCGCATCCTGAAACAACGGAGAAACAGGGAGACTTCGTGGAGCGCTTCCTTTCCCCCCCTTTTTTGATACTTTTCTGCTTTCTCCTGTTCTGGTACTTTCTTCTTCTTCTTTGTCTCTCTAGCTGGGACGAGGCTGTCGCTGTGTAACGACCAGTCTCGACGCGATCCTTACGCGAGCTTACAACGGGTTCTTTCCTTTAGTTTTTTCATCTGCGAGATGGTACTTTACCCGCATCCCGCTTTGCCGCATCAAGCTCGGCTTGCTTGGCTTGCTCGTCGTGCAGCACATTTCCCAAGAGGAGCTTTCGGCTGTGCAGGGGTGCCGGGCTTTTCGTTTTTAGATGTGAAGCATCTTATGGCGAAGCTTAATCCGGTGGTGGTGGTGGTGGTGTGCCGCGTGGCCTCCCCTTACTGCGCATGCGCAAACCCTTTACAAAAGAATAAAAATAAAAAACCTCCTCTCCCCCTCTCTCTCCTCTAGGCATCCCTCCCCACGGCAACCACACCCTCACTGCGCAAGCGCCTCCCCTCCCTCTCTCCCGTCCTACGCTCCCCCCTTCTCTCCTCTAGGCATCCCTGCCCGCGGCGTGCACACTCCCACTGCGCATGCGCGTCCCCCCTCTCTCTCCTCTACTACGCTCCCCCCCTCTCTCCTCTAGGCATCTCTGTCTACGGTGTCCACACTCCCACTGCGCATGCGCGTCCCCCCCTCTCTCTCCTCTCACCCCCTCTCTCGCCTCGCGACGCCGACGCAGGCAGCGTCTGCTAGCGAGTTTCTTGGTTGAAAAAACCGACTGCTCGCGCTGCACAACCGTTCACTGGCCACCCCGTATATATGGCAGTGGATCTTGACCTGTAAGGTGGTGCCGGTGGGAGATTTCTCCTGTGCGTTGTTGAACAATAAAAATTCGCAGCGTGCGCGTTAACTAAAAGCGGACTGCGGGTCTCCGTGTCCAGTTGGAGTCTTCAGTCTCTCATTGCCCATTAGCAGCGATTGACATGTTCCAGTATGAAACACCGCTCCATCACTACGTGCTTTGCGCCTCCCCCAGTTTTCTCTCCTGTGCAACGCTGCGATGAGCGCCAGCGTCAACGCCGCCGCCAGTGTAAGCGTTAGCGCCCGCTGCTTCACATCTACACATGGGTCCCTTTAGCGGGAGATGGTGTAATTTTTTGTTAGTGGTACTGCTTTCTTCGTGATGGAACAACTTCTGCCGATGCGCAACGATTGAGGGAATGACACGAGTCGCGAGTGCCGTTATTAGCGAGAGAGTTAAACCCTTTCTTGATGACTTGAAATACTGTCGAAGCGCAATTTGTTAACACATGAGAAATCGCTTTTCTGTCCATTTACCACTTTCCAATTGTAAGCTGCTAGTTTTTGGGCCCTGCCATTCACTACGGAGCGTTTAAGTTAGACTTTTCTCCTATGAACTTCAGCGTTATCACTTAATAATATTTAGGGCGACCAGTCAGCGTACAGTGAAGTCACCTTCTCTCGAATTACCTTTGCAAAATGTCGGTTCGCAGAAGAAAAGGAGCGCCTCACAAGAGCGCACATAGTAATCCGCACAACTTACGACATGTGCGCTGGTCCTTTTTCCTGGCTGATCTTTCATCGCAAACTAAGTGTGCGACAAAATATCCGTTTACTTTATTATCGCAAACTAAGTGCGTGATAAAATATCCGTTTACTTGAATCTGTTCGTATATGTCTTAGCTTATAACCCCTCACACCCACGCACGCACCCATGCATGCACACACACACACACACACACACACACACACACACACACACACACACACACACACACACACACACACACACACACACACACACACACACACACACACACACACACACACACACACGCACGCACGCACGCACGCACGCACACACACACACACACACACACACACACACACACACACACGCACGAACACAAACACATACACGTACAGAGTCTAAACCGCTCCACCATTATTTTGATACAATAGGAAACTGTCGAAAGTAACAATGGTAGGATGTGCGCACTGATAAAAGGAATGTTTTCCTGTATGCACTCTTCGTAACGTTGTATGCCTACAGTAAGTGGCCTGAGCATAAGTAAAAACTGAGACATGAACTTTGGCCTAATTTATTGCCGTATTGTTGCAACAATTCTGTGCAGCGCAAATGTTAAAAAAAATGTCGCATAAGGAAATAAACTGAGCCGTACAGCGAGCCGAGGAAGCCGCATGAACTAAATGCCTCGTGGCGGGATATTCAGGCCAATACCCGGACAACTCGCCTTACCTTTCTAAAGGTTGTTATTCTTTTCCCTCTTTCAATGTGAAATTACATACTCCAATTGTCGCAGTGCCTCCGCATTAGATCAAAGAGCCAGCGGATACTTCAGCAGTAAGGCCATAGTGCGAGCATGGACTGCGTTGCCGATGGCCACCCAACACCGGGGGTCACGTGGCACAGAGGAGTCGGTGAGTGCCTACGTCATTCCGTATGTCTTCGCCGCCTCCCTGTTGGACGCAAAATTAATTACACAATAGGGATAGCCGCAAAAGAACGCGCGGTATAGGCAGGAAGGGTGGAATATATCGTCTGCAGTAATACTTGTAACAATACAAGATAAACACAATGTGTCTCATCTATGTATTCCTAGAGCTCTTATTCCTAGTTTTCCAGGCCATTGCCTCCTCATTTTCGTTTTCTATAAAAGTTAGTAGGAGCTGCTCATCAACTGTTCAATTATCACGGTGTGCAGCTTAAACACATACTTATAGTGATTAAACTTCATATGTACATATTTTTACAGTGACGGTCAGCTAGACGAACATTAGCTCTGTCTTGTTTACCACCTTATTTCACCCTTCCTGGTGCTAAATCTCACTACAAGACGATACGCATAATGAAAGACTATATCCCCATATGTCACTGCCGGGGAGTAAGGAAACTCGGTGCCCAATTTTTTAACACACCGTTGAGACTCAATTCAACGACGCGATGACAGTGTTCAAATTACTTAAATCGGGAAGTCCTTAGAAGCGAGAAAAGAATTTTTCGCTCCTTCGAAATATAAAACTGAAGAAAAAGGACGCCCGAGCCGCCAAGGTGGTCTAGTGGTTATGTAGCTCGACGGCTGACCTGCAGTACGCGGCATCTAATCCCGGCCGCGGTGGCTGCATTTTCGATGGAGGCGAAAATGCCCGGGGGCCGTGTACTTAGATCTAGGTGCACGTTAAAGAACCCCAGGTGCTCGGAATCTCATAATCATAACGTGGTTTTGGGACGTTAAACCACAGCAATTATTACTGTAATTACAAGGACGGTCGAAAGGTACCGCGGTATTTTATTTACCACCAATACACGCCGGCGCGTGTGTAAAGTTCGCAAGAGTAGCCCGAATTCGAGCCTCCCATGTGCGGGCAATACAGACTCATGTGATGCTACTCCAGGTTGCCGATATGCACAGACGAGGAGAACGAATTCAGTGATTCTGCGAGCAGGCAAAACAAGAAAGTTGCAAGGAGACGATATGTGTCATTTATCGCATAAACCATTAAATAAAAAACGCAAACACCATGTTCCAGTAGGAGCATTTACAGGGACAACAAGACACCACCACCTACGCCCTTTTTCATGTAAAAAAGCCCCCCACCTCCCCGAAGGGAATCGTGAGAAAATGCGAATGCATTTCGCGCGCGCTTCACTCCATTTATATATGGTGGTTGTGGTTCGAAGAAGGAAAAGGCGCCTAATTTCTGCAGCCCGGTCGGGAGCACGGCGCAGCGCCTTTTTTTTTTGCTTTTTCTTGTTTTTTTTAATTAATTAATTTATTTTTTTATTTTTTTTTTCATATATAGCTCCGCCGAGCTCCACCGCAGACCGCTTTTAGTTAACGCGCACGCTGCGAATTTTTATTGTTCAACAACGCACAGGAGAAATCTCCCACCGGCACCACCTTGGAGGTCAAGATTCATTGCCATATATACGGGGTGGCCAGTGAACGGTTGTGCAGCGCGAGCAGTCGGTTTTTTCAACCAAGAAACTCGCTAGCAGACGCTGCCCGCGTCGGCGTCGCGTAGCGAGAGAGGGGGGCGGGGGACCGTAGGAGAGGAGAGAGAGGGGGACGCGCATGCGCAGTGGGAGTGTGGACGCCGCGGGCAGGTATGCCTATAGGAGAGAGGGGGGGAGCGTAGGAGAGGAGAAGAGAGGTGGGACGCGCATGCGCAGTGGGAGTGTGGACGGCGCGGGCAGGGGATGCCTAGAGGAGAGAGGGGGGAGCGTAGCAGGGGAGAGAGGAGGGGAGGCGCATGCGCAGTGAGGGTGTGGTTGCCGCGGGGAGGGATGCCTAGGGGGAGAGAGAGGGAGAGAGGAGGTTTTTTTTATTTTTATTTTTTTTAAAGGGTTTGCGCATGCGCAGTAAGGGCGGTCACGCCGTACACCACCACCACCGGATTAAGCTTCGCCATAAGATGCTTCACATCTAACACCTGCCGGCGCGCACACCTCCTCAACCTATCCTCCTCCTCCGCGGACAACGCCAACGCCGCACAACGCCAACGCCGGATCGCTGACATAGCCCGACTATGAAATGCATTCGCATTTAAAACGCTCCCGACTGTTAAGTCCATTATTCCGTGCAATGGGACGGCGTGCAGCCTCGTCAGAATACGACTGTAGCAATTAGGGCGGCTAGATGTTCTAACGCCATAGCGTCACAGAGCACGCCTGAAAGAAAGCTGGTGTGTGTCGACATTCGACTGAAATCACTACATTTTAAACTGATCTATTCCAGGAAAACCCTTCTTAAACCGGGTTTAGTGCCACAATATCTTTGTTATTTCGAGATGATGAAAACATGGAATCCTAAGGAGACCTGCCAGGGAATGGAAATTTCTTCTTTAGATCGAAAAATTCGTAGGATTGGGTTTAGTGAAATCAAATTTTAAGTGTATTTTTAAGCTTTCTACATATTTTTTTTCCTTTTACGCACCTCTCTCTTCTGTATTTTTCTATTACTTCGCTTCTCGATGCAAAGCAGCATAATAATTATTTCTGAGGTTTAACGTCCCAAAATCACGATATTGCCACGCTCGTTTCTTGTTTCAATTTTGCTTTACTCAGTTTACACCCACAAAGACCGTCAGCAATGCTCGGCGCAGACCACGCCTCCATGTTCGAGATGCTTGGCGATTGAAGTATATCATTCTGTTAAGACTGTGCGCAGGACGCAAGCAGTCAAGCTTATTACAAAGCTTGCGCGCCCACCTGTGATAAGGCTAGAAATTGGATGCGTGATGTCCAAAAGACGTCGCGTCTCAACGATGATCAGTTTTATCGATGACCGACGCTATGTGCGCCGATAACAGTGTACAGCGTGCATTGCTTGCTGTAATTTGAGTTTCCGTTTCGCGGCCACAAGTTCGGCCAAATAAGGAGTTTCACCTTGAAGAAGCCTACAGCTGTCTTCGTCCACGTCATGATCCCGTCACAATATGATTACGAGGGATGCCGTAGTACAGCGCTCCAGAAATTTCGACTAACGGGTTTTCTTGAACGCGCGCCTTGGTCTAAGCGCACGGGCCTCAAGCATTTTCACCTCCAGCAATAGTGCAGCCGCCGCGGCCGAGATTCGATCCGGTGACCTTTCGGGTCAGCAGTCGAACACCATTACCACTACACCATCCTGGCGGGTGAGGCAGAGTAGCATGCGAGCGATTTATATACAAAGCTAAATTATCTGCATTTGAATAAAAAAATTGCACCATCTCCCGCTAAAGGGAACCATGTGTAGATGTGAAGCAGCGGGCGCTAACGCTGACACTGGCGGTGGCGTTGACGCTGGCGCTATCGCAGCGTTGCGCAGGAGAGAAAACTGAGGAGGCGCAAAGCACGCAGTGATGGAGCGGTGTTTCCTACTGGAACATGCCAATCGCTGCTAATGAGCAATGAGAGACAGAAGACTCCGACTGGACACAGAGACCCGCAGTGCGCTTTTAGTTAACGCGCACGCTGCGAATTTTTATTGTTCAACAACGCACAGGAGAAATCTCCCACCAGCACCACCTTGGAGGTCAAGATCCATTGCCATATATACGGGATGGACAGTGAACGGTTGTGCAGCGCGAGCAGTCGGTTTTTCAACCAAGAAACTCGCTAGCAGACGCTGCCTGCGTCGGCGTCCAGGGGCGAGAGAGGGGGGGGAGCGTAGGAGAGGAGAGAGAGAGGGGGGACGCGCATGCGCAGTGGGGTGTGGACGCTGTGGGCAGGGATGCCTAGAGGAGAGAGGGGGGAGCGTAGGAGAGGTGAGAGAGGGGGGACGCGCATGCGCAGTGGGAGCGCGGGCAGGGATGCCCAGAGGAGAGAAGGGGAGCGTAGGAGGGGAGAGAGGAGGGGAGGCGCATGCGCAGTGAGGGTGTGGATGCCGCGGGGAGGGATGCCTAGAGGAGAGAGGGGGAGAGGAGGTTTTTTATTTTTTTAAAGGGTTCGCGCATGCGCAGTAAGGGAGGCCACGCCGCACACCACCACCACCACCACCACCGGATTAAGCTTCGCCATAAGATGCTTCACATCTAATAGCTCTCTCATTCTCAATTATTTGAGATATGGCGTAACATAAAACACCAATTTGATCTGAGATGCCGGGAGTCATTGTAAAACGGTGAGCAAAAGCTTTCTGTTAGGAGTATGCGTAATGAAAAGTAGGGGCCAGGAAACTTTGCTAAGCTCTCGAACAAAATGTGTTCAACGCCATCGCACACAAAGCAACTGCTCAGTACGCGCTAAATAATTTCATGCCACTCCCTAGAAGACAGCGCTTACGAAAGAGTTTCGCTATCTTGAATGTAGGTGGTTGATGTCTGCAACTTGGGACTGTTGCGAAGCCTTGGCAATGACGCTGTCACCAGGATGACAGATGGTTAGGTGGAGCGACGAAATTACCAAGATTACATTAGAAGAACAGAGCGTTGGGCGAGTTGGTATTGCATTGTGAATGGCATTTTGCGCAAAAAACACATGGACACGAAGGGAAGAAACCACGAGACAACCGCAGACAAGCGCTTGTCTCGTGGTTTCTTCCCTTCGTGTTCGTGTGTCTTTTTGCGCAAAATGCCATTCTACAAGATTGCAGTCTTCAATTGGAATTAGGACAGAGCGAAATGCGTTGTACAGTTCACATTTGATAGGTCGAAGATTATCATGATGATCAACTTCATCCTTGGCTATACCATTTTATAAGGGTTTTCTTCAGGGAGGGATTGTTTCATTGACCCAGCTTTTAAATGCGAATGCATTTCATAGTCGGGCTATGTCAGGCATCCGGCGTTGTCCGGCGTTGTCCGGCGTTGTCCAGCGTTGCGCAGCGTTGTCCGCGGAGGAGGAGGAGGAGGATAGGTTGAGGAGGTAAGCGCCGGCAGGTGTTAGATGTGAAGCATCTTATGGCGAAGCTTAATCCGGTGGTGGTGGTGGGCGGCGTGACCACCCTTACTGCGCATGCGCAAACCCTTTAAAAAAAATAAAAATAAAAAAACCTCCTCTCTCCCTCTCTCTCTCCTCTAGGCATCCCTCCCCGCGGCAACCACACCCTCACTACGCATGCGCGTCCCACCTCTCTCTCCTCTCCTACGCTCCCCCTCTCTTCTCTAGTCATCTCTGCCCGCAACGTCCACACTCCCACTGCGCATGCGCGTCCCCCCCCTCTCTCTCCTCTCCTACGCTCCCCCCTCTCTCGCCTCGCGACGCCGACACAGGCAGCGTCTGCTAGCGAGTTTCTTGGTTGAAAAAACTGACTGCTCGCGCTGCACAACCGTTCACTGGCCACCCCGTATATATGGCAATGGATCTCGACCTCCAAGGTGGTGCCGGTGGGAGATTTCTCCTGTGCGTTGTTGAACAATAAAAATTCGCAGCGTGCGCGTTAACTAAAAGCGGACTGCGAGTCTATGTGTCCAGTCGGAGTCTTCTGTCTCTCATTGCACATTAGCAGCGATTGGCATGTTCCAGTAGGAAACACCGCTCCATCGCTGCGTGCTTTACGCATACCCAGTTTTAAATGCGAATGCATTTCAAGTGCGTGAGGGCGCTCGCATCGCGGGAGCTCGGCGGAGCTATATATATGAAAAAAAAAATAAAAAAAAGGAAAAAAAGAACAAAAATAAAAATTAAATAAAAAAAAGAAGAAAAAGACAGAAAAAGCAAAAAAAAAAACAAAAGGCGCTGCGCCGTGCTCCCGACCGGGCTGCAGAAATTAGGCGCCTTTTCCTTCTTCGAACCACAACAAACAACCACCATATATAAATGGAGTGAAGCGCACGCGAAATGCATTCGCATTTCCTCACGATTCCCTTCGGGGGAGGTGGGGGCATTTTTTTTCAACTGTTATTCTTTGAGCAGTAAATAGTGAAGCCGGGTCGCGGAACTACCTGCTGTCGTAATATAACGATGTCGGAGTTGAAGTTATAGAAGGAGTCCGCTTGGTTTTATGTTTTTAGCATTGCAACAGCATGAACTGTTATATTGAGCAAAAGGTTTAGAACGAGGCACCGACCGTTGTTGGTTCTCCCGGTGAAAGAGAACTTAGTGTAAGGGCGAGTTAGTATCCGTTCATACTTGATATTTTAAGGCGCGAAAAGACACAATACACAAGCACTCTGTCCCGTGTCCTTTCTTGTGTATTGTTTTTTTTGTTTTTCGTGCCTTAAAATATCAAGCATTCTCCCGCTGAGCCGCCTGAAGAAAATGGAGAACAAAGAAATACAGATATAAGAAGCGCACGAGCGATACCATTCTGATTTTCTTAAAAGAGTTCTCGTGTCTCCGGGCTTCTCAATTCGAGAAAATGCGAGCGTCTAAACGTAGAAGACGCAGAGCAGCGCGATCGAATAGAGATATGCAATATGCATCGTTTCGCTTGCGTGGAAACAAGTTTCGGGACAACCCTCGCTAAAAGAGGAAGGATAGAGGGAAATGGGGAAAGATGCTCGCATAGGGAAGGTTAGATACACTCATGTTTTGCTGTGCGCTACACAGCCCTCCTTCGCTTAGTGAAGCTGCAACACGCGCTTTGCATATAGAAGCAATGCTAAAGCAATCCGCAACGCGAAATAACAGTAAAACTATGCAAGACGCTGAATCTGCGCTAACCGAACGAAGCTCCTCGGGTGCACACCGAACGCTGTGCTTTGCGCAAATTGAACCATGGTGTGCTACAAAGTTTTCGCTAAGGCTAACGCGAGAAAAGAGACAAATAATGTACATTGGATAAAGCATAGGAGGTGGAGAAAGGAAGGCGATACTTCGATGTTCTCGAATCGACGACAGCACGGGTACGCTTGCCTTTACGCGCGTCTTGTCGTTAAAAATGCATTATATTCACGCTTCAGTGGTAAATCGCCGCTTGCTCGCGTTCTCATGTCGCAATAGCACTACGGAGTCGTGCGAAGGGGCGTCTCCAGGGGGCGTTGGTGGTAAACGGAGGGGTGAAGATTGGCCGACGTAATGCATCGAGCCTTGAGATTACTTCGCTCCTCGCGTAAAAGTGCGACACGGTGTAGAACATACAGTGTGATCGATGTGCAGAGTCGCATGATCTTGTAATAGCTAAAGGACACCATCGGAATCCCTGAAGGAACGTTTCCTTACTCCAAGCAACTAAAGGCATATATGCTTGAAAGTATGCCGGTTGGTTTCCTTGTGTTGCAGTTAAGACGCAGTGCAGCGGGAGAAACGTCGCCGCTCTCGTTTCGCGGCAGCGGCCCGGGCGCTCATCGCGGCGCTGCACAGGAGAGAGAATGAGGCGCGCGCGCTGCAGAGGTGAGAGAGGGGGGAGGGGACGCGCATGCGCTGTGGGGGTGTAAGACGCGGGACGCGAGCGCCGCTCCGTAGACTAGAGGATTTCTAGAGGAGAGAAAGGGGGTGAGCGTAGGAGAGGAGAGAGAGAGGGGGGAGGGGACGCGCATGCGCTCTGGTGGTGTCGGACGAGGGACGCGGGAAGGAGGGACGGACTAAGCCTGGGACGGGGAGATCCCTTAATGAGCACATGCGTGAGCACGCACGTAATGTACTCAACGGTAATGAGCGTTTCTTGGCACAACATGTCAGCAGGTGTGGTTGCCACGTGCAATTTGAAAGCACAGTTGTAATGCATAGGCACAAAGACGATCGGACCCGTGTAATCACTGAAGCCGAGAAAATGGCGCGCGAACCTCACTACTGCGTCAGCAAACCATCCAGTACCCTCTTAGATAAGGAGCTGCTGTTCTTGGCGAATAGCGCGCATGACCATGAGTCTACCCTTCTGCCTCGCGCATCGGGTGTACAATTTTTCGTTTCTCATCGTTTTTAACAGCCAACTCTTATTTTTCTGTTTCAATCATATATATGTGGTATGTGAAAAATAAACGTTCATTTGATGGTCTGCGCTTGTCCCCGTCTGCTTGTCGTCCGTGTTCACTATCGCGTAGTATACATCGATCTCGAAGCAGCCTCATTAGTCTTCACAGTCACCCAGTTCTGTCATATAACGCCTTGTGCGACCGACTGCAACCTTCGCCAATTGTCGGGAGGAAGCCATGCATCTCGAATCTACACGGGTCGGTCGTTGAGGTGGACGAGCGGCATCGGGCCCGTGCTTCGCTGTGTCAAGCTTTGCGCGACCTTGTGGAAGATGCCCACATTTTTTCTAAACGCATCCATCCATTCCGGATATCATGCAAATCTAAATTCCGAATATGTGGTAGTGACTATATAGTCGTCGCGTGCAGAGTAAGAGAACGTGGTGTTAAGTATTTGCTTGTTCATTTCATTGCCTTATAATTATTTCATTGCTTTAATGATTTTCACTTATAACGTTGTGTGCGTATTTAACATTTTTTTCCGGCGCCATATATAATTGTACTATGATGTCTAATCATCGTTTCAATGCATTGTTTTGATCTGATTGACTGATCTAGGTTTAAATTAGCGTTTTTGTCTTTTCATGATTTTTGGGTATCAAGCAGGACCCCTGCGTTTGTAGAAGAGCTTACACTTAGGTGAGCGAAGACCTAAACGATGCCACTCAGACAGAAGACAACAGCACGTTCAAAGCGAGTGAAAACCATCGCAAAAAACACAGTGGCCGGAAAGCAGGTTGGCGAATTTGCGCCCGGGAATCCTGCGAACAAAAGAAAAAAAAAGCGAACGAAAACGAGAAAGATTACCATTATCCAGGCAGAGAAACGGGTATGCTGACTCGTAGCATTCAGAAACACGGTGAGCCATGGCGTCCCTTGACGATACTTTACACCTCACCACCAACGTCAGCGCCCACAAGAGAACGCCGGAGAGATAATCCTGAGGCGAGTACCGTCCGTTACAGATGAATCAGCGGCGATTAGCCTACATGCCGTGGCTTCTAATCCCGCTGTCGCCGTGCGATACAGAATGGCGGGATCTGGTTCTTTATACCTTTCTCCCTTTCTTTCTTAGCGCGTAACCGCCTCCGCTGATCTCACGTTTCCTAACGTTTTCTCGGGTGCTTCTTCCATCCCGCTGCCTTCTTATGCTTTACTAAGGCTTAGTAGACATCAAAAAGCATTGCTGCAGTTACACTAGAAACCAGAGGAGGATGTTCTGCAACCCTCGTTGTTTCTCCCGACTGCGTTGCAGCCCCTTCGCATCTAGCCTCTGTCGACTCAGGGGCTGCCGTCTAAACGCTTTTTTCTAAGTAATCCAGGCTCTTTCCATAAAGTAGGGCTGTTTCTTTTTCCGTGACATCCTTCTTGCGCTTAGCTTGCGAAACTCGGGGCACGAAGGCAAGCGAACATCTTCGGCTCGCTTCGCTTCGTGCCTTCGAAGTTTGTTTTGTGCGCTAACGCCGTCTCGTTTTGCTTGGCCATAGACAAATCATTAGGTCCTTATCTTAGTAAGGTAATCACCTGCCACGCGGTGGGATCCCACGGAAAGTCTGCAGAAAACAATGAAAATGACGACAAAGTACGCTGATATGCGTGATATGAGGTTTGGCTGCAATCGCCAAAGTGAAACGCACGCCTCCATCAATTCCCACTTAGGATCTATCAATATCGAGAAGCGGTGAGCTCTTTCGAGGATTCCTGTCCTTCCTGTATAGAAATATAGAGACAGAACCGCAGGACGTCACCTCTTTACAGACAAATCAGCTTTGATTCCTCGGTGTTGGAGATAACGAAGGGACTTGCTTGAATGGAAAATAAAGTAAGGAAAAAAAATTCACCCACGATTACGATACTGCCTAATGCGAATCCTTAGCCCAGCCTCGTTTTGAGACAAGGCCACCTATGTGTAAAGTTTGGGGTTTTCGCAAAATTTCGACTACTCCATACATCATAATTTTTGTGAAGTAGGACAGCACCCACTACGTGATTATTCCTCTTTCTGCGGATAAGCGAGCTACCCGCTACACGTCTGTAAGACATTATGCGAACTTTGCTGGTGCTGCATGTAGCCGATGACGATAAATTAAGGCTCAGCACATTGCAGTGGGTGGGAAGCATTGAACCACACACTCGTTGCGCAATTAGTATTGTCTGATGACTGGTTTTTATTTTGCTCGTCTGCCACGCTATATTCCATAGGTAATATAGCGTGGCCCGACATGACGCCTGTGTAGGGGCGTTATTTAAACTGTGTTTTAAGTAGAGCTGTGCGCCGCCGCACTGCGCCGCCGCACTGCGCCGCCGCAGCTGCCTCTTTTTGCTCACGCCGATCGCACCGCCGCCAAAGTTTCCAGAGTGACCATGCCGCCGCCGCCGCCGCCGCGCAATAATTGCGGCGCGCCGCCGGTAGTCTTTCATTTTAACCAGAACGGGGAATCGGGGCATAAAATACATCACTTCACTGGGGGAGCTTTTCTCGATGTTTCGGCGTAATGGACTCTCCATTCAAGCCGCTGCTGATTGGAGGGAGCTCGGCCAGCAACGCGCCCTCTTTCCGATTCGTCCTCTCCAACGTCATTATGACGTCACGAAGTTTTCACAACTCTTGACTCAAAGTAGAGGAACGGAATGCGCCTCAATCATAGAGGGAAAAAAACAGTCGAGAGCACGCCTAGCATCTGTAAGTCAACCTCCTCTGAAGCCACTACCACTTCTGGTTCGTGTCACAATTCCCATCGTGCTCTTGTTTGTTTTCCTTTTTCTTCGTGAGCTCATGTGAAGATAAAAGAAAAGTTCACGAGCACGCGCACCCCGCGTCCCCAAACCAACCTCCTCGGACGCTACTTCCCCCCTCGTGTTCCAAGCTCTTATCAGAGTTTCCAGCATGCTTCTGTTTCATTTTTTATGTGTCCCACTTAGAGGTGTGCACGGGCTCCGGGTAGCCCGAAAGCCCGAGCCCGGCCCGGCCCGCGGGCCGGGTTCGGGTATGCGGAGGTCTTCCCATCTCGGGCCCGGGCCGGGCTCGGGCTACTCATCTCGGGCATCGGGTGGGCCGGGCCAGGTGCAAATCCCGCATCAAACCAAATATATAGACGTTGTGCCGGAATTGTTTTCTTTAACGATAAACCCACTGATCACATTTGTGATTATTTACTCATGCAATCATCCTTCTGACCTGCACCAGAGATACTAAACTTCTGGAAGAACAAGGAGTCTAATTATTCTAAGCTTGCTATGCTTGCGAAAAAAAATATTCGCGATTCCGGCTACCAGTGCGAGCAGCGAACGGAACTTCAGTTCGACGGGATATGTGATGCAGGAGCGCCGCACTTCACTGATGTCCGAATCTCAGCACAGCTTGTTATTTTTACAGAATTTGTAAGCTTTGTATACAAACTAACATGTGTCGCTTGCATATGTTTAACTTTGATATGTTGAATAAAATGCCACATGATAAAAAAGTGATATCTTGTCTCCGCAGCAAACTTTCATGGTGTCGGGCCGGACCGGGCCCGGGTTTGTGTTTTTGTACGTCGGGCCTGGCCGGACGGGCTCGCAGCCCTTTAGGGTCGGGCTCGGGCGGGCCTTCGACGCAGTCAGTGGGCCCGGGCCGGGCTCGGGCTTGAAAATTAGGCCCGTGCACAGCTCTAGTCCCACTAGTGGACTGTCCATTCCAGCCGCAGCTGATTGGCTGGAGTTCGGTGACCAGTGCGCTTCCTGTTTCCGGATCTTCTTCCGCAACGTCATTTTGATGTTACGAAGCTTTCACAACTCCCGACACTAATGGTAGTGACGGAATGCTCTTAAACTCAACGAACCCAGCTCCCAGACATCCGCTTTTGGGCGTACATCTCGGAGGCTGTGCATAAATTCTGATTACGTAAGGCATCGAATTAAATTTAATGCGGCCGCCCGTCTAACGCACCTGTGAAGGTCGGTACGCATTCCCTGCATTGTTCTCAAGCATCTGGGACACATTCATATGCAAGTTCACACTTCACGAGTTCCTGTAAATTTCATCCACTTTCTTCTTAACTGGTAATGCGCTGGCGTGTTCGGTTCGGTGCAAAATTAAGGTGCAGTATTTCGAATGGTGTGTCAGAATACCGTGGAATTACCACTTCGTTCCGACTTGGCTTAAACTCTGCTTTGCAAAGTTGACAGTTGTGGCATGTCTTTATGTATTTAGCCACGTCTTCATTCATGCCCTTCCAAGTAAATCTTTGGGTTAATTTTCTGTACGTTCTTTTGAAACCATCGTGACCTCCAGATTCAGGGCTGTCATGGTATAGTCGAAGTATCATAGGTACTGCAGTTTCGGGTACCAGTACCTTGCCGTCTTGTACCTTGAGATCTTCAGAGCCTTCCCACAACTTGATTAGGTTCACTTCTTCAGAATTATTACCCCTGGGTACATGGAGTCTAGACAGGGCGTAGGCGTCCTGGTGCTTTTGTCCAGGGCAATGGGCCACTTCAACGTACACAGCTGAATCTCACTGATCCATCTGGCGAGCCGGCCTTTTGGCTGTGTCAATAGCAGTATACAGGTCAAGGTTTGGTTATCTGTGTTCAGTTTAAACTTTCTTCCTTCAAGATAGCCCCTGAAATACTTGAGCGCCATAACAACGGCCAAGGCTTCTTTTTGTGTGGTAGAATAATTTACTTGAGCCTTTCTAAAGATAAAAGAGACATATCCAATCACTTACAGCATTTGTGTGACAGGCTTATTGGTGTCTCTTTGATAAAGGACGGCTCCAGTTCCATAATGAGAGGCATCTGTGCAGAACTCAAACGGCATGTTAAAATCCAGCAGCGCAAGTGCAGGATCTGATGAAATAATTTCGACGAGTTCGACCACACGAATGCGGCATCTTTTAAGTGCGAATGCACTTTTTAAGCGACCCCGAAAACTCCTCCGGCATCCGCGCTCCTCCTCCTCTCCCCTAGCAGCGGCGCGGAGGCGGAGAGAGGAGCGTCTGTAGCAACGGCGCAGCGACGTCACGCCCCACGTGACTGCGCGCGCTCCGCCCTCCGCTCCGTGGCTGCGCGCGCCCCGCGCCGGCTCCGCACCTCTCTCCATCATCATCAGTAAAAGTGCTTTGCACTTAAAAACGGCCAGACCTCCGTGGGTCGGCTGGCGCGTGCTCCCTCGCTGCCGTCTCCTTCACTCGGCTCTGCAGTTTAGTCGCGCGCGCCCCCTCATAGCATCACCCCGTGCTTCGCACTTCCTCATACTCCCCTTCAGGGAAATGCGGGTATTTTTTGCGTAAGGGCTGTCAAACACTTTCTCTTTGTGGCATAAATCTTTTTAAACCCCCGGAAGTATCCGGCAAGGCCCAAGAAAACGCGAAGAGAATGCAAATCGAATGGCTTGAGAAGTGTTTTTATCCGCTGAATGCTCTCTTCCTTAGTGCTTTTAGTCTTCCCATCAAAGGGGGACCTGCCTAAGAACACAACCATCAGACAAAAAAAAATCGCACTTCTTAACGTTTAAGTTGTGCTTAACTTAGCGCTCCAAGTACCATTTACAGGTGGGCAATGTGGTCTTCTCTTGATCTTGAGCATACTTGTTTGCCATCAACAAACACGTTGCAAAATTTTCCGAGGAAATCTCAGCACCGTGTTCATCATTTTCTGGGACCATGCGCCGGAACTTTTCCATCCAAATGGAAGCCGGTTGTACTCGTAGACGTCGAAAGGCGTGACAAAAGCAGTGATGATCTTGGTTTCTTCTTTCAGTGGTACTTGCCGGTAACCCTTACATAAATCAATCCTGGAGAACCACTTGCATCCTCCTCTCTCATCAATTATTTTCGTTGATTCGGGGCATAGAAAACGGGAACAAGTCGGTTTGCTTTTTGACAAGTCTATAATCTGTGCACAATCGATACGACCCATCTTCTTTTGGCACAATGTTAATCGGTGATGCAAATGCAGAAGTTGACGGTCTGATAATGCCAGAATCTAACATTCCCTGGAGCTCTTGTTTAAGCCAGGCTTTCTTTTCATGTCTTAGTCCATATGGCTTCTTTCTTAGCACACTTTTATCTCGAAGCTCAAAAGGCACTTCAATTACTGAAGTCACTGGAGGATAGTTCCTAACACACAAAGGCTCAGGAAATATTGACACAACCTCTACCGAGCACGTGACTTTCCTGTCCTGAGTGTGTACGAGATTAGAATGCTCTGTGGTGATGACGCCATTACAAAGAATTTTCAATTTATATAGCTTCATGTCAGGCCTTCACAAAAGGAAATCACTCAACCCCTGTAATGACAAGGCTTTTCACTATATGCTCTTGACCTCTAAAATGCACCTTCACGTCCGTCCATTTCGCTAGCTCTCGGCAGGTTCGTCGTAACTTTGGACTCTCACGACTCTTCCTGTGAAAATGCAATTTTCGTCCACACGCTGCTCGTTTATGAAGCTCACTGATGCTCCAGTGTCCACGACCGCTGACACTTTGCAATTATTAAGTCATGGGTACAGCCAACATGTTTGATTTCATCAGAAATACCGTGTCCTGCAGAATGAGAGTTTCCTTGTTAGTAAATTTTTGTATCATGCTGTTAGTTGGTTCACATTCGCCCGGTATGCAAGATGTCACCTTGGTAGTGTAGTCGTCGTATTCGTCAGGTGGCCTCGATAGGTGGTGCCTCGCTTATTTGAGTCAGACTGGACCAGGTGTCACACGATACGTATTTTAGGCAGTGAAGAAGCTTATCTGAAGTTGAGGGTGACATAATCTGTACTTGTCTCCGGCACTCTTTTGTCATTACGCATATAACTATAGTGGCACGATGCATGAATCAGGCAGAGTCTGGTCCGCTAGCTGCAGTAAGCGCCTCTTCTCAAAATAATAGTCCAGCAAATTGCTACCTCCCTGCTTGAAAGACATAGCTTGATCCCATAGGTGTACTGGGTTCATTTGAAAAGCTTGCAGAAAACTCTCTTTCCATGTTTCCCACGAGTCTTCAATATAGTTTGGGACGCGTAGGTCATACCATTTCTTAGCGTTCCCAGATAGGTATGATCCCATGTTCATTATACGACCTCAGTCATTTACCCAGCTGTTCTGTTTGCAGGCATACTGATAAAATTCCAGCCGCACAGTCGCACCGGCAGTACTACCATCGAAGACGTCCGGCTTCACTGTATATTGACGTGGTGCATTAACTGTTATGGTCTTCAATATTTCTTGCTGTTGCTCCACACACTGGCCCTGTATGTGAGTGAGCTGGTCTAATGCTTTTGCTATGGCTCTTATTGACGGCGATTCCCTTGCATCTGGATCTCTTTCAGTGTTTCTCTTGATGCCTAGGCCCTTCCATGATTCAAACTCTTCCGCTTTCATGTCGATCTTTACAGTATCTCTTTCGGTGACGTCGCTGATCGGTGCTTGTGCTTTGCTGGTATTCATGATGTCGGGCGTGGTCCGTTGCTCCGGTGCCTCAACAAAGTATACACCGTCAAGCGCATAGCCCGTGATGATTGGGCGGCTGTCGCGTCTAGCGAGGCAGAATTGTCCACATCAGGTTACTGTCGACGACTGCGCCAAACATAAAGTTCCGACATAGGAAATTAACGTTTACTGTTTAATCTACACAGTTTACAGCCATTGCAGACTTCTTCATAGTCACCTTCTTCTTTCCTTCCTCTGGTTCTTTAGCCGGGATCCCCACAAAAAAGAGTTCGCTGCTAGCCTTATAGTTCGTTATAACATTACGACATGTTGCTATCGCATTCACTGCTTCTCCCTTTCGGGGAAATAGATTTTCGCTTTTTCATAATTCATGGGACAAACTTCTATCCCCACCAACTCTTGAATCTGAAATCTACTCCCCCCCCCCCTTCGCGCCGTGCCGCCGCCGATCCGATCAACCCCGCGCCGTTGACGCGCCGCCGCCGGAGGTGGAAACACAGGAGCGCCGCCGCCGGCGATTTTGCGTCCGGCGCACAGATCTAGTTTCAAGCACCAAAGTGGCTTTGTGGTAGAATACTCGACTGCCACCCAGTGGGCCCTGGTTCGTGTCCCATTCAATCATAGGGTTTTTTTTTCATTTTATTTTGTCATATCCATCGGCGACTTCTTCACGTCTGTCGGTTACGCCACCGACGGCGACGGCAACGGTGACGGCGACGCCGCTCAACGCAGGAACGGGCGCCTAAGAGCTGTGCTCTATAAAGGAAAACTCCAGGCGAGGGATGAAACTTGTGTGATGAAAGTCGTTACACGCACGAGCGCTATCTTCCGCAGACATGGATATACGCCAGCAAACTTAAAGCACACAGTGAATTCACCAAAACTAGGATGCAGGCCACAACTTTATCATTGCGTTTCATCGTTACGTCTAACATTGTGGGCGTATTAGATGCCCAGAAAAATAACACCGCTTAGAACTGCTAAGCCCACATCGTGAAAAACCGTCTTGCTCCCTACTTTCTGTAATTTTACCAGCGTTAAAAAGACCCTATAACACTTCTTCAGCTTGGTCAGAAGACGTTGCCGATAGGTAGTCCAGGCCCCTGAGAACACACGAGCCAAACATTATAGTGGAGCAAGTGGCCTGGAATTCGCCAATTAATTCTCAAAGTACGCTCGAAATCGTTGCCTCTTCTTTTTTACAAATGATGTCATATACCCCAATGATCACGCCGTATACCCAAATTTCAGGCCATTGGCTGATTTGAGCATCGTGAGCTGCGTAGTTACCGCGACCGCCGCGGGAGGCCACCACGTGTCCGCGTCTGCGCTCGCAATCACACTGAAAGTAAGCCGCACGTTCGAAGCAAGAAAAAAAGAAAAAGCGCTCATGGTCATGACGCGCGCATGACGTGTCTCTCCTTGCCCCGGTGCCATTCCTCCCTGCTTAGTTTGCAGCACGCTCGTCGTGACAAGAGAAGAGAGAAGGCTATTAAAATGTGTGAGAAATCTCTGTAACTCCATTAGTACTTGACCGATTCTAAAGATGTATGCGGTAGTCGATTCGTGAGGCAATAAACTACTTTAATGAAGCCATTCGATGGTTAGTTCGAAAAGTGTTGCAGGGCCCCCGTAAGCTTTTGCAACGTCACTTAGTATTTTCACTTTGGTATTAGGCTTCGCGGCCATTACCAGACATTACCTGCCGTGCTTCGTGCGACACAAGCAATGCAAACGATTCCAAGTACGTGGCTCTGGAATCACAATATGAGAACATTTGTCGACCAAAGTTATGAAGTGACAATTGACATAGCACACCGCTAATGTGAAAGCCCTATCCTACTAAGTGTAGGGCATATTTCTTAATAACGGATGGATATTAGGGGCGAAGCTCCTTATGGTGTGGGTTTGGCCCTCCTCACCAGTAGTAGTAGTAGTAGTAGTAGTAGTAGTAGTAGTAGTAGTAGTAGTAGTAGGTAGGTAGGCAGCCACGTGTAGTGGAACGTACCCACTCCACGTGATAAAGATGACGATGACGCAGTATAGTGGAATCTACCCACTACACGTGATAACGATGAAGTGTAAGCACGTTCCAGTATAGTGGAATGTACCCACTACACGTGATAAAGATGACGATGACGCAGTATAGCGCAATGTACCCACTACACGTGATAACGATGAAGTATAAGCGCGTTCCAGTATAGTGGAATGTACCCACTAAACGTGATAACGATGACGATGACGCTGATGACCATGAAGTATAAGCGCGTTCCAGACCACACATTCTCTTTCTGCCATGGATGAAAACGATCGAGCTTCGGCCCACTCATCATCATTCACTTCGTGGATATGGCGTGATTTTTTTTACGTTTTAAGCCCCGTTACAGTACTGTGATGGTTGCGGTGGAGGAATCGGGCTGTAGAGCACTTCCATTTTATTCTTTTATTACCTGGATTATAAACATGCAGACACTTTTGCTTTCCCTTGCCGGCGTTGCCATCCACCTGATCAGGATAAAATAAGACGCGAACAGAAAGAGAAAAAAAAAGAGAAATTCTTTCACGTGACCACTGTTGAAATCTCTCGAGATGCAGTGATTTCCTTTCTAGGAACAATGCCTTGATATCAAACAAGAAAGTTATCATGCTTCTTTATTTGCCAATTTCTTGCGTGTGGATTGCCGTGATTCATTATGTAACACGAGCGACAGAGCTTTCTGTCTCTTCCTTCTGGGGCATAATTGCGCCACTCGGCTGCAGTGTATACTGCGGCGGTGCTTTGTACACGCCCCACGGTCTGCCTCAATTATATCGTAAACCGCGTGCTGCTCTCCGGTCGTTCAAATCAGAGGCACGTGTACACGTTCGAAAGCTGAACGACGAGAGGAAGATTAACGGAAGGTAATCGGCCATTAACGATCGCTGAACCGCTTTACGCGCTCGACATGTCAGTCATCGTACGTTTCTAGCCCGAACGGGTGAAAGATAACGGACGCGTAAACAGACAAGGCTTCCGGCAAATGAAGATGGATGACACCTGTCACCTCTCATTCTGCCACGAGCTCCCATGCTCGATCAGCTTGCGGCAGCATCTGTGACGTCACCACCCGTCGGATGCGACCCCTGACGCGTCAGTCTTCATTAATTCTATTCTTCGAAAACAACGAGATGAAGCTTCTAGACATCCCCCCCTCACATTCTAAGATTCCTCATCGTTTTTCTGTTCTATTCTTTCGAAGCAACTGCGTGAGTTTTAGCCTCATTATAGTGGCTTCCTTAACTCCAATGCCCCGCAACGGATCATCGCGTTTTCCAAACACCGGTGTTTTCTAAAACCCAACTACGGTGGAAGCGAGGCAGAGCACAGGGGAAAATTCAGTTGCTGCACAAACAGCTGTAGCGCCGGCTGATGAACCAGCTGATTAGGAGGAACACCGGGGACATTTCATTCACTAAAATACATCCCACCAAAGCAGAATTAGAAAATACCAGCACCTTTGCAGTGAAAGATCCAAAAGAATGAGCAACACGTACTAGGGGCTTGCCAATAGACTGCACGTATTGATATCATCGTACGAGATTGCGGTGCAGCTTGACGAAGAGAGAACAAAATTAGAAGATAACAAAGCAAAAATGTCACAAAACAGAAGCAACAGGGAAGTGAATAATGGCATCCATGACTTGTGGATGTGATTTTCTTGGAGCTCATCGTTCATTATGTACATTTTTTTCCCTGTGTACTTCCACTTCCTCGTTTTTTTTTTCTTCTGCTTGAATGCGGCTTCCACCGGTGATTGGAAAGAAGCCAGCGTTCCGCGTAATTAGTTCCCGCTCCAGAATGGAGCGGCGTAATCGATTCACCTTTATGGTTTTCATTCGCTCCACGCGCTGCTAACCAACCCTGCTCGTTTACTCATTTTGCGGTTTTTATTGTTGCAGTCGCTCTGATTGTATCCTTCCTTTCGTCTTTGTATCTCTCTGAGGCTCAATATTGGTTATAGACTCAATATAAATTGATCTAGAAGTACCTGCATACTCCATCTTTTTCTATGATATTTTTTTTACTGTCGCTGGCTTTAGAAAGCAAGAAAACCATAGAAGGAGCTCTTTCTCGGCCCCAGAAGGCAAGGATTAGCCGCGCCTCTGTGGCCTCTGTGATAAATTAGTGTAACTAATATGCCCGAATCAACGACCAATTATTACTTCCCTGTCAATAAAGTCGTTGCGAAATGAATATTATCGGCTCATCTCACCAGCACTCGCTCGACAGCCACTGATTTCAAGTGCTTCTCATCATTCATCTGAAAGGCGGCGGTATAAACGGTCGTTAACGTTAGGATCGTTAAAGCAAAGCATTGTGGTATGACTGGGCTAGCACAGTAATTCGCTTATCTCAGAACTTAACAACACCAGCAGAAAATGTCCTGAACGCGTGCGCCGCAAAAGCAGGAAGCTAATTCGAGCTTCACAGGGCATTCTCTAAGTGTATTGCGCTGTATAGCTCTAATATAATACGCAGTGCAGCGCGTAGTGTGAATGCGCCGCATAATTTTCTTTCTTATCCTGTTGCCTTCTTACCGCGTGAGTAGCAAACCCGACATCCGTCCCGGTGACCATCGTAACTTTGCCTATGTTTTATGTGGAAACACTGCTGTGGTGAGCTCCGTGAAGTGGCCGCAGATTTTACTTACGGGTGAATCCAGCTGTGCAGCTAAGAATAATTTATGGTTTTTTTATAGTGGCATCTAGCATGTAAAGTTATTACTGAAGCATCGCATATTTGCTAACGCGCTGCCATCCCAAAATGCGCCTGCAGGGATAAAAACAGCTGTGTGCTTTATTTCGCTGCAGTTTCGTTGTCGATTGTCCTAGAAAAATATGCACTCTTCGTAAGGAAACATGTCAGCGAAGCGGAAAGGAATACGTCTACATCTGCAATAACGGCAACAACTCAACAGCAGCTTCCTCACAAATGCTATCTGCGCGAAGGCATACGTCTGTTTTCTGAGAAATCGGGCTTTGTTTGCGATCCGTCGCTCCCACATCAGTTTCAAACGACGCCTCACTGAAGATAGTAATTGAATCATTGCCTGCCATGGCAAGGGTACCGGCTTGAATTTCATATCTGTACGCTCCAGTAATCATGCGCATCGCATCGTCTGCATAAAGAAGTGCGGGCTGTGCAACATATCTGGAACAAAAAAAAAAAACGTCCCGATTGATATTTCAGGCCATAAAACACGAAAAACTGATAGAATACGAAGATGAGATTTTTTGTCGAATCCGAAGGATTCAAGTGTGGCCGGGCGAATACAGTGCGGAGGAATAAATGGAAGACACGAGAAGGAGGAAATCATATGAAACTTCTGACGTGATGTCTAAAAAATGAAAGAAAATGAAGATACACCGTTGGCCTCCGGACATACAGGACTGTACATTTTGATGCGAGTCATATTACTTTCCATTATAACAACACTGTGTCAATGAACACTCTCTGATATGAGCGCCATTCTTAAAACCCAAGGACAGCAAAACAATTGGCATGTACTCATTTTTAGCGCGAGACTACCGAACAAATCCACGAAGGAAAGTTACCAGCGTGGTAGAAGGAAAACGCATGGTGTGCTTTTATCAGAACGAATGTTCGGAAGCAGGCCACGGTGACATTCCGGCTGTGCACCATGCCCCATTTACAAATACTGCCGTCCTGGTGACGGTGGACCCGAAGGAAGCCGGTTTATACTGTGGAACAGTAAGTGATTCTGAATAATCTGAATGTACCATGGCCCGCACACGGATCATTGGTCCACGCGATCGTTCCTCACGAGCAAGATTTTCGAGGGCAACCTCGGAACATCGGCTCTAAACAACTCGAGAAGTTTGCTAACTGCAAACTTCTCGAGCAAACTTCTCGAAGAACACCTCAAGTATACGCCGTCTCATCTGTAGTCTTCCGTTATTTATGCCTTACGGAAGGCTACCATGTGTCACCTCATGTGTGTTTGTATTAATACCATAGACCCTCTTCGGTATTCCTGGAGCATGCGGGATTAAAAAAAGTGGGGAGCGACGAAGCGTGCATGAAAGGGCGTTTCACCCCCACTAACGTGAAACTTAGGGAGGGGCGAAGCGTGCAGTATGCGCCGGTGTTTGCCACGGCAAAATCGCTGCTTATGGGCAATGAGAGACAAAGGCACAAGAAAAAGTCACAGTTTCGCCACTAGGGCGAAGCAATGAATGCGATAGCAAGAAATTAGTTTGTCACACGAAGAACGACAAGCCGCTCGATACTTGCAACGCGCCGCCGCAGCACAAAGAAGGACGCTCGAAAAGGACGCATAGCTATACACAGGACAAGCGTGGACTAACAACTGTCGCAGTTGTTACGTATTTGTATTTGAGCGACGCGCTGCGAGTGTCCACAATGCAGAAGCCGATATTGTTGTTGCTGTTGCCTCTGAGATGGCTCATACCCACTCAGGGGGGATTGGCCAAGGATTGATTATTTGATTATATGACTTTTCGACGCTGTTTAATACTTCTTTTTCTTTTAAAGTGCGGCACGTGGAATGACCCCTCTGCGTCTCCTGCTGTAGTGAATGGAGGAAATTTGTAAATGGAATTCGTATGTTTGTGAACTTTTGGTGGAATTTTGAGATGTTTGTGCGGACTTATGACGATGAAGACGACGGAGACATGAAGGCGAGCCAGGGGCAGGTGGCACGCGCGGCGGCGGCACAAGAGAAAAAAGACAAAGAAGAGAGGCGCGTGTGGAACGCGCAGAGGGCTGAGCGGAAGCTAGCCGAAGGACACGCCGGACCAGGGCGCTGTCCTTGGAGATCGTCTTGGCCGTGCTCGGCGAGGGCCTGGTGCTTGCCTGGTGGTGCAGACGTTGGCGGTGGCTCCGGCGAGGACACGCCGGACCAGGGCGCTGTCCGTGGAGCTCCTCCTACCTGTTCCTGGCGAGGCCTGGGGAGCCGAGGTACCTGCTTGGGGCTACCGGCACCGGGCGTGGCTCCTGCGGTGTCGGCGTCACCGCTTCCTGAACACCGTCGCCACCTGGGACGGCGCAAGGCCGTGATCAAACGGGAGGCCTTACGGAGGCCTTGTCTCCCTGCTGTGACCGCACGCGGGACGTGTCACCTGCGTGCCTGGGCTCGCTTTCGACGAGACTCGTCGCCGCACGTGGACTGACCCCTCCTCAAGACAGCGCAGTCTACATGTCGTGAGACTTCGTTTTTTGTAACTTAGATTGGACATTCCACAGTTAGGACGCTCAGATTAATGTGTGTGTGTTTGTCTGTGCTTGTTCTTCGCCATCGTCCCTTGAATCCCTTGTCTTCATTAATGTTGTTTAAAACTCAAACGTGCGTATTCCCTTACCGTCCGTTTCGTTGAGCCACGCACTTGCAAACGTGACGAGCCACCACTCGGTCCTTACAATTTTCTGGCGTCCGCGAGACAGGACTAAGCTCTTCCGTACACCTTAGAGCCTCACGTTGCTTGTGTGTGATGGACCGTAATGGACGAGAAGAGAACGCTCGTTGAGTTAGGGAAGGAGATGGGACTCAGTGGAGAGGCCTTGCAGGCATGGGTTAGCGCAGAACAGAAGGATTTGAGGGATCAGCGAGCTAAAGAGCGGGAAGAAGCGAGGGTAGCGGCGCAGGAGGAACACGCGCGAGAGTTGGCACGTATGGAGGCGGAACGGGCGCTCCTCGAAGAGCGAAGGCGTGTGTTAGAGGCAGAGCGGTCGAGTCCGAGAACCGTAGGTAACGAGACAGGTGGTGGTCAGAGTTTTCGCAGCCCCCCATAAGATGATTCCTCCCTATAACGAGGAGAGGGATGAACTAGATGCTTACATACAAAGGTTTGAGAGAGTGGCGTCTAGTCAAGGTTGGCCACAAGACAAGTGGGCCTTGTTTTTGAGTCTTTGTTTGACGGGCGAAGCATTAACGGCAGTAGGTCGGATGTCCGCGGAAGACGCTACCGATTACGCCAAGCTCAAGCAGACCCTGCTGCAGCGGTTCCGCTACACGGAAGAAGGGTACCGTGTAAAGTTTCGGGATGCGAAGTCTGAAAACGCTGAGACAGCACGTCAGTTTGCTGGTCGTCTTCTAGGCTACTTTGACCATTGGCAAGAGTTAGCCAAGACACCGAGGACGTACGAAGCGCTGCGAGACAAGATCGTGTCTGAGCAGTTTCTACGTCGCTGCGAGGAGAAGTTGGCAATCTTCCTAAAGGAAAGGGCATGTCTTAACCTAGACACACGGGCAACGATGGCAGACCAGTACTTGGAAGCCCAAGGCATCAGTAATCTTGGGAGAGGCAAGGAAGCCAGAGAAGAGAGGGTGAAGCCGCCTGGTCATTATAAAAGGAGCTGCAACGACAGAAGGCAAGGGGAAACCTCTCTGCTTTTTGTGCACCAAGGCGGGTACATAAAGCTTCCGACGGTTGGACCAGAACGAGGGCACCGAAGCCACCATGCTGGAAATGCAAGAAGACGGGTCACAGCACCGACGTTTGTCCAATCGACGCTGCCAGACCTGGTGAAGCTTCATGCTCTTTTCTAACACATGAAGAGTTGCAGGATGAGCGCGAGAAACAACCGAAGGCTGCCAAACAAAGTGGATGCCACAGTCATGGGATGCTTGGCATTGCCCGGAGCTGTACTACGTACTGTGGAGCGCTGAAACAGATTACGACGGTCACTGGTCGTCTTGAGGGAACCTTGGTGACGGTCTTGCGAGACACCGGATGTAACACGGTTGTAGTGAATCGGTCCCTCGTTCCTGACACCAAGCTGACTGGCAGCACCCGCATATTACGATTACTAGACGGGTCTGAAAGGAGCTTGCCAGAAGCCAAAGTATTTATCGATTCCCCGTTTTTCAAGGGAGTTGCTGGCGCTGTTTGCATGGAGGACCCTCTGTACGATGTTATCCTTGGCAACATCGAGGGTGCTGTCCCGATTGCGGAGCCCGAGTTCAAGCAAACAGATTCACCAAATCAGAACGTGAAAAATGCAGTGACAGAGCGTAGGACATCAAAAGAGACGGCCGCTACAGAGAAGACGGCAAAACTGCAGCAAGAATTGCCCGCACCACAAGTTGATCCTTTGAATGTCAGCCCGGAAGAACTGCGGCAATTGCAGAAAATGGATCCGACACTGCAGGCTTGTTTCCACGCATTGGACAAAACAACAACGTCCAAGAAACGAGCTACTACCAAGTACGTACTCGTCCATGGCGTCCTTTTTCGGCGTTATCGGAATGCGAAACGGCGAAACTTCGAACTGGTGGTTCCTAAGAAACTGCGGGCCACAGTAATGAAAATGGCACACGAGGGAATGCTCGCAGGACACCAGGGGCAAAAGAAGACAAGAGACCGTGTCCTCGAGGAGTTTTATTGGCCTGGAGTTCAAGCGGATGTCACACGCTTTGTTAAATCGTGTGATATATGTCAACGAGCAGTGCCGAAGCACCTCGTGGGTCGTGTGCATTTGGGGAATATGCCCAATTACGCCGTCGTGACAGGCCCATTGACTGAACTTACCAGGAAGAGGGCGCCAAACAAGGTTACCTGGGATGCATCTCACCAGCAAGCTTTTGAAACACAGCGACACCTCCTCTCCTCCAGTCCAGTATTACGAGCTCCAGATTTGCAAGAGCCTTTTATACTGAGAACAGACGCATCTTCATCAAGCATTGGAGCTGTTTTAATGCAACGATATGACGGTGTGCTACACCCAGTGACCTACGCCAGCCGTAAACTGCTAGCGCGCGAAGCCCGGTACTCAACTGTTGAGAGGGAAGCACTGGCGCTTGTATGGGCCATTCAAAAGTTCCATGTTTATCTTTTTGGGAAGCCCTTTGTGCTGCAGACTGACCACCAGCCTCTCGCTTACATTAATTCTGCCAGACATATGAATAGCCGAGTGCTCCGCTGGAGCCTCTTACTGACAGAGTACGACTTTACAGTCGAACACATAAAAGGGAATGACAACATAGGCGCTGATTACCTCAGCCGCGTGTGAGTTATCACCGTCACATGCCGTTTGGACCAACACAGGGTGACGTCGTGGTACTGAGAAACCTGTGCGACTTCATGTAAATATTATTATCGTGTTGTTAGTACTCATGACTGTAGAAAAGTTGTTGTGCCGAACAACTTTCTTGAGTGGGGGGGATAATTGTAGTGAATGGAGGAAATTTGTAAATGGAATTCGTATGTTTGTGAACTTTTGTTGGAATTTTGAGATGTTTGTTGGACTTATGACGATGAAGACGACGGAGACATGAAGGCGAGCCAGGGGCAGGTGGCACGCGCGGCGGCGGCACAAGAGAAAAAGAAAAAAAAGAAAAAGAAGAGAGGCGCGTGTGGAACGCGCAGAGGGCTGAGCGGAAGCTAGCCGAAGGACACGCCGGACCAGGGCGCTGTCCTTGGAGCTCCTCCTACCTGTTCCTGGTGAGGCCTGGGGAGCCGAGGTACCTGCTTGGGGCTACCGGCACCGGGCGTGGCTCCTGCGGTGTCGGCGTCGCCGGTTCCTGAACACCGTCGCCACCTGGGACGGCGCAAGGCCGTGATCAAACGGGAGGCCTTACGGAGGCCTTGTCTCCCTGCTGTGACCGCACGCGGGACGTGTCACCTGCGTGCCTGGGCTCGCTTTCGACGAGACTCGTCGCCGCACGTGGACTGAGCCCTCCTCAAGACAGCGCAGTCTACATGTCGTGAGCCTTCGTTTTTTGTAACTTAGATTGGACATTCCACAGTTAGGACGCTCAGATTAATGTGCGTGTGTTTGTCTGTGCTTGTTCTTCGCCATCGTCCCTTGAATCCCTTGTCTTCATAAATGTTGTTTGAAACTCAAACGTGCGTATTCTCTTACCGTCCGTTTCGTTGAGCCACGCACTTGCAAACGTGACGAGCCACCACTCGGTCCTTACACCTGCCACGCGCTGGCGTCCGACGCGTGCCCGGTGTTCTTTTGTTTCATTCTACATCATGAGTGGTACAGAAGGGAGCCACGTTTTCGTGCGCATCTAAGGGGCAGTTTACAATTTGAAAGAAACTGTAAAAGCGTTGCGTGATAGAAAACACGTTCAAGCTGTTCCGAGATCTGAGTACCGCGAACGGCAAATGGTGCATATGAATAGCTCGCCGTTATATCGCTGGCACGAGCATGGCGTGTAGCTGTGTTGGCTAGGAGGCTGTGGAGCGAGGGATCGCTGGTTCGAACCCCCGTTAGGTGGTCTGGAATGACGGCGTCGACAGACGGCGACGGCGAAAATCAGCCGAGAGTGTCCATATAATTGCTATCGCAATAAAAGAAGAAAAGACGGAAGAAATAGAAGAAGGACCTGACCGAGGTTATTCGCCACATTGTTTTGAGAAAGATTTCTTTGAGGCAGTGGTGGTGCGATACCTGAAACCAGTCATGTAGGGAAGGGTGTTTAAGCTCAACTAACGTCTTCGGAAAACTGCGTTACAATGCACCTCACCGTAAGGTTCTTGTTCTTCTTCGTGTTCTTCTTCTTCCTCTGTCTTTCAATGCCCATTAGCAGCTATTTTGCTGTAAGTTGTCTTCGTGTTGCACACCACAATATGCTACGAAGTATGCTTTAAAAGAGAAAACTTGGCATGAAGTCAATTTTGAGACGGAAGTTAACAAATTTCTCTTACTCAATGCAATTAAACTCTGATACGTCGTCGGCTATTTGCTGAGATAACTGATGAATTCGTCATTTTTAGTGAACCGGTGGTGGCTATTCGGATTTACCCCATTTTTGAGGCGCATACCCGTTTATGAGGCACCATGA
Source organism: Rhipicephalus appendiculatus (assembly GCA_030522465.1). Taxonomy (NCBI): domain Eukaryota; kingdom Metazoa; phylum Arthropoda; class Arachnida; order Ixodida; family Ixodidae; genus Rhipicephalus; species Rhipicephalus appendiculatus. The sequence continues at coordinate 624 of JALIZH010030307.1, read as the reverse complement.
CGATGACATGACACGCCGAGACCCTACGGAGCTTCCCCCTTAAAAGAACGAGCAAGTGATAAACGAGGTCTTGCATAGTGCATGTGGCGGAAATGTGGCTTGGCTGTGGATTCTGTTTCGTTTTCTCCCATGCGACCATTGCCAAGAATCCTCCGGTTGTTCTTGTCCGGGGCGTTGGCGACGATGGAATGATAAAGTGACCGCGAGTAAGGCATGTTTTTTGCCCGGAACATCCACGCAGCGTCAGTGTTCCCAGCGTAATAATAATGGTCACATGGGTAAGCGTGGCTAGGGAGCTCGATTTGGTCTGAAATTTCCAGGCGAAGGGAAAGTCCATTAGCGAAGAACAACTTTTAACGGGTCAACGGTATTTGCTGTCCTCGCGACCCCCTCACTGAGACCAAACTAATTTGTCGCCACGCATTTTTTCAGTCTTCATATCGTTGAGGATACTATTCTTTTCGCTAACGGTTTTTAGCACTCACTCTCTCTCTCTTTACCACTCCTCTCTCTAACGGTGCTCGCGAAAATGCCCATAGGGAGACGGTGAGTTCCTTCCGAGAAACAAATGAACCGTATCGATGCGTAACGCTCTGCGGTCCTGGCTCCATTGGGCATGGCTTT
>JALIZH010030306.1:0-24267 GCA_030522465.1 Rhipicephalus appendiculatus | reverse complement strand
AAGTAAAGGGCGGGTCTGCAGAGAAGTGCTTTCCTAGGCGGAAATGGCAAAATTGAAGGACACTTTGTAAATTTTAAAGTGCGTTAGGGCGAACGCCTGTGCCCACTGGAGAGCACGAAGTCGTAGGCGGCTAGACAGATAGCCGTGGTTTGAGCGAACGAAATCAGCTGCGGCCGAGATCCGCTGGCTCCGTTGCATCGGCAGGCCGGTAAGTTCACGGCGGTTTCTTGGCCCATTGCCAGCCATTTGGCGCGCGTGACTGTGCAAGTTCTAGCGAGCGTGGGCGAAGAAACCACCGTCAACTTATCGGCCTACTGCTGAAACGGAGGCGGCGGATCGTGGCCGCAGCTGATTTTGTTCGCTCAAGGCCACGGCTGAGACAGCAGGGTCGCGGCGCGCCAGTGGCCTTTGTTGTATTTCGCGGGCCTTCTTTGCAGCATGGAAAAAATGGTATGCGTAAGACTTTATCGCAAAAAATGCAATGGGAGTTTCTGAAGACGCTCTCGTACTTTGCAAGCCCCATTTCTTGCCTAAAGTCAATATTTAACAGTTTAGTAAATTAATCCTAATTAACAAATTACTTATTTACCAAACAAAAATTGTCTAGTGCGCAAGGTGGCTGTGAGCCATATGCAACTGATTTCCGTCGTCTGCCTCTAATATTGTATTTTTTAACCCCCTGCATATATATATATATATATATATATATATATATATATATATATATATATATATATATATATATGGGTCATCTATATTCAAGTGTACGGGTCACTGACCATCTCCGATCCTGCTGAAAAAATTGTCCAGGTATATGTGAGTGTGATAAGCAGCAATTGGAGGAGTTATTTTTCGCTAAAAAATTTTGTGTTGCCTAGAGGGCGCTTCGAACTTTGGGCACCCAAGTGAAACTGTGTCGCTAAATAATTTGTATAAAATTACTGTTCTAAGGAATTACTACGAAACAATTTTTTCCATAATCTTAAGGCGCTGATCTTTCATGACAATGACAGTTTATTCATTTTAGTTATACCTTTTCTTATTTTTTGCTTCGGCGAAAAATTGCATTATGCTGCATGTTTAGCGTATTTTTATAAAAAGCACATATTTTTTCTACGCGAGTAATATATTCACATTATCTGTTTTATGGGTTCCTATAATAAATGATGAAAATACTTAAGCGTATGAAGTAACGACGTCGCCACAATATTGTGACAAAGTTGGAAAAAATGGCATTTGACTCATATTGAGGCTTCATTTTTTCAATGTAGCGAATCCAAGTAAAAATATGGCTTATATATTGTTGCATAGTATGATTTGTTGGCAAGACATACAGAAAGTTTCAAAAGAGTAGATTTTGTTTTAAGGGAGAAAAAAAATTTTCCAGCTGAACAACCACAAGTAGTAGAAAGATTGCCTTTGCCTCGCCTTCACTGCGCGAGGTCAGCAATATTCTAGCGGGGGCTTTTCGGCGGCGAATAATAAAAGTCATACAACAGCTTGTGTTGTAATTGGTAATACTGGCACAGAACGTCAAAAAAGGGCAATAGTGCTAATTTTACGGAACGGTATCTTCCCCCTTGGACCATATAGGGCAGGTTATACTCAACCGCCTTCATAGTCCCAAGGGGCAGAATTATAATGCAGTCGATGGCCTGCAATACAGTATTGTGGGGCGTTGTGTTTGGCTTCTGATAATTAATGCACCTGGTCTTAATAATAATTAACGACATAATTAGGTATAGTTTTACTTAAGATATTTTATGAGGTAACAGGTATAGGGCCGATGCGTGATCGCTTATCAGTGGTTTGCATGATGAAATGATGTATTGGGTGTACGCATTAGAGATGGTTCGACATCGTGCCCATAAATGACACTTCAGTCACCATTTCCGGAGGGATTTGAACTTTTCATCACCCTATTTCTTAATTATCCGAAGGTGCTGAAAATGTTCTAATTAAAAGCCCGTCCGGTAATGGTGAGGAGCTTTATCATATTCAGCACCTTAGGACCTTTAAGAAAAAAGGTGGATGAAAATTTTAAATCGCAACTGGAAATGGCGCATTAAGTGTCATTTATAAGCACGATATCGAATCATATCCAACGCGTACACCTAGGATACATCATTTCATCATGCAAACCAGTGATAAGCGATGACGCATCACCCTATACCTGATTCATCATAAGAACATCTTAAGTAAACTATACCTTAATTATGTCATCAATTATTATTAAAACAATGTGCATTATTTATCAGAAGCCAAACACAACGCCACAACACTACATTGCAGGCCATCGACTGCATTATAATTCTGCCCCCTTGGCACTATGAAGCGGTTGAGTATAACCAGCCCTATATGGTCCAAGGGGGAAGATACCGCTCCATAAAATTAGCACTATTGCCCTTTTTGACGTTCTGTACAGCAGTATTACCAATACAAGTGACAGGCTCTTGTATGACTTGCATTATTCACCGCCGAAAAGCCCCCGCTAGAATATTGCGCTGACCTGCTATGCAGTGAAGGCGAGGCAAAGGCAAAGTTTCTACTACCTTGTAGATGTTCAGCTGGAAAATTTTTTTCTCCCTTAAAACAAAATCTACTCTTTTGAAACTTTCTATATGTCTTGCCAACAAATCATAATATGCAAAATTATATAAGCCACATTTTTACTTGGACCGCTACATTGAGAAAATGAAGCCTCAATATGAGTCAAAATGCCATTTTTTCCAACTTTGCCGCAATATTGTGTCGACGTTTTTGCTTCATACGCTCCCGAAGTATTTTCATCATTTATTATAGGAACCCATAAAACACACAATGTGAATATATTACTCGCGAAAAAAATATGTGCTTTTTTATAAAATACGCTAAACATGCAGCATATTGCAATTTTTCGCCGAAGAAAGAAATAAAGAAAGGTACAACTAAAATGAATAAACTATCATTGTCATGAAAGATCAGCGCCTTAAGATTATGGAAAAAAATTAATTCGTAATAATTCCTCAGAACAGTAATTTTATACAAATTATTTAGCGCGACACAGTTTCACTTGGGTGCCCAAAGTTCGAAGCGCCCTCTAGGCAACACAAAATTTTTTAGCGAAAAAATAACGCCTCATTAACTACTTATCACACTCACATATACCTGGACAATTTTTTTCAGCAGGATCGGAGATGGTCGAAAATTGACCTGGTACACTTGATATGGAATGACCCATATATATATAAACGAAGGAAAGAAGTCTGAACTTCAGGGCTCGTTTGCTTTGTTAAACACATCATTAATGAGAACTAACAGACAATGATGCCAAGGAAAGTATAAGGGACGTTATTAGAAGTAATTCTGACCCTACTGAAAATTCCTATACAAATAGGACCTGTACATACGATGTTATTGGATACGGGTCGTAAGGGTGATAAGGGGGTTTATGGGGCATATAGGTGATATAGGTTCACGGGCCTTATGGGTGTCAAGGGTCATATAGGTGATATGGGTCCGACGAATTCTCCGGGTCCTATGGACATGTAAGGGTCATAAGTGACATGTGATTGAGCATAGTAATAAGGCAATGCCAGTTTATGAAGAGTGTGGGAAATATGAATATGTAGCAGTGTGTGCTTTCATGGTGCTTCAAAAGTGCAGTAGACTGTGAATTGGTGGAAAAAATATGGTGTTATATGTAGGCACATTGGAGAAAACCAATGAGACAAATATTCGTACATCTTCATCATTTATTTAAATCATTCAACATTTTGGCAATGACGCATTTCATCTCTTTAGCCGGCCAGGCGCATGCACATCTGCCGGTCTACACTTCGCAGAGGGCAGAGCCATCTGAACAGTAATGAGAATATACATGAAGCACTGCTTAAATATTTAGATTATTTGTTCACCTATAAGTTAAAATGTAAGGCTATTACGTAGAGCAAAATACCTTAAAGGGGGTACTGACGCAAAATTTCGTAGCTGAGACAGCCTGCGGGATGATTCCCGTGAACATGCGTATATCATCTACGAAATCTGAACAGCAATTATAGCATAGAAGGCAATTTATATGAATATTGAAGTTTGTGTGCCCGATCCAGTGCTATACGCTGCACCTCGCATCATTGAAATCATACAAAGTGACCAGAAGGTGACTCCCAACTTTCGAGACACCAACACTGTGGATGAGCTCAGCGCTGCTGCAGCTAGATTAATGACATCATAGTCACCATTGCCCTTTGGCCACACTTGTGCTAGCAGGCTGCTATTTGGTGACTGCTCACGTGTCCGTGCCTGCGGTGAACATGTGGAAAGTGAGGAGGCCTCAAGAAAGTTGGTGCCATCTAACAACAATGATAAATGAGACGGCAACGACATCGTGCTGCACATGCGGCAGCAACAGAATGCGAGCACACAATGCAGGCAGCACGGAAGTGCGTCAGTGTTGCGAGTATTATTTTACACGCTAGCTGGTATTTTTTGCACCCGGTGGCTCAGTCCCGTACTGCAGCAAGCAATCTGCTGCATTATGAATAATAGGCCGACAGCAATGTACTGCAGGAAAAAAATGCCTGACAAAAATTTTTGTGTCAGTACCTCTTTAAGCAATACTCACTAGCCACAGCCTCCAAATTTCTTGGTATCAGAGCCCTCTTCGGGGGCACCTGTTTGACCTCCTGATGTGCGAAACCCCAACAAGGAGCTACGATGGGTCTCTTGTTCTGAAGCTCAAGGGACACTCCACAGGAGCTTTGTGGCCGCCTTGCAAAATAAGGAGTCCTTCTGTCACAACATCAGCCAAGCTCACTGCTCCTCCTTCAAGAATATGCTGCTTCTCAGATGAACCTGCATTGGAAAAATGTTTCTCTGATCCTTTCCTCTTTTGTGGGAGTTAACTTTGTTGCACTCACTCTCAAAGTGTTGCTATTACACTTAAAATTTACTTGCATAACTGCCTTCAAGCATAAAGTTTCAATATTGAAAATTATTGCTCCAAGAGGTCTCACAATTTTTATTTGAAACAGATAGAGGAGCTCACAGAAGAATATGTGTGCAGCTCAAGGCACATGCAGAAGTTGTGATCGGTGGCATTAGCACAACATTCAGAATGGCAGATGAGCAATAACTCGTTCTACTGACTGCTAAAATATGGGGTAAAAACGTGGAAGTAAACCACAAGTTTCAAGAGAAGGGGCAATATCAGATATAGCAAAGCCATATGAGCGTTTGCTTGTGCCAAAGAGAATTCGTCCTCTTGTTCTTCAAGCACTTTGATGATTAATGCAGGCAAAACCACAAAAGCACAGCCATTGAAAAGGGCCCCAAACCACCCAGAGGTCGAAATTCAACTGTGGTGGGGGAAGTTGTGCACGAGTCTACAGCGAACACATAGCCGTGAGAATTTTTCAAAATGGTGCCGTAATAGCGGAGTGAGACGTATTTGATGATCAAAACGCGGCCATCGCTCCTTTCGCTCTTTCCTTCACTCCCTTCAACAGATCTCTCCCAAAACTGCTTTGCCCTCCTCGCCGAGTGCCCCTCCCAAACTCGCGTGGCATACGTCATCGCTGACGTGCTGTTTGAAACACCGTCTACTTCTGGTTGCCGCGACTCCAACAATTCCGTGCTTGTTGGCTAATCGCTGTTGCCGCACCGGCCCCAGCTCCTACAAATTGTGGCAGTATGGACCGTGTGTTGCGCGTGCCTTCAAAGGATCGCCAGCATGATGGATTTGTGCGGTGACACGCCGTGCCAGAGCACCTCCCTGTGAGATGAGGAGCCGCTGCCACCACAACACGACGAACAAGGAGAGCAGGTAGCTGCTTTCAGACTAACCGGAAGTCGTAGGTCCTGGTTCAACCAATCACAGGATGACTTGCGCTCCGCATCACAGATTCAACTTCGTGACATCACACACGTCACAAGGAGGGCGGAAGGGCCAGGAGAAGAGAAAGGACTGTTTCTTGGAAATTGTGGAGCACTTGTGGCTCGTAGCGCTGCCACGTGTGGCATTGTTGACCATGATGGCATTCTGCACACGATGCACATGTTTACTTGAAATGTTTGAAAAAATATCGGGCGTGGTTTAGGGGGCTACTTTAAGGGCGCGCTCGCGCCAAAGAGAAGACGTTTTCCTCTCGTTCTTGGAGTGCCTTGATGGTGATATTAAGTGCTGAGCACTTTAGGGGCCTGGGTTGTCTGCTGTCATCGCTTTCAACTAAATCACTTTCAAGGAAGTTGTTTTTTATCAAGCGTAGATGATGGGAAATATACAGGAATTAGACATGCTGAAATGTTTTTTTCACCAGTTTTGGTGAAGTATACACCGTGCTTTTCATGAAATAATTAAAGGGGCCCTCCAACACTTTTCAAGCATGCTCAGAAAACACTGCTGATCGGTAGTCGAGTCTCCTGAGAGCACTTAGCCAAACATTATAACCTAGCACACTGCCTGGAATTCACAATTCATTCTCAAAGTCAACCAGAAATCGCTGTTTTCCCTTGACAATATGACGCCATAAACCCAACTGACTGCGCCTCAAGCACAAAGTCTACCTGCAGCGGGAGGCTGCCACATGCCCGCACACTCGCTCGTGATCACGCTGAAAGGAAACCCCACGTTCGAAGAAAAAAGGATCGAAAGATCATGACGCACGTTGATGAATGAGCGTAGCTTCTTACCCCCCTTGTCCTCCCCACCTGCGTAGCTTTTAGCGCGCTTGCTCGTACAAAAGGAGAGAGAAAGCATGTAAAGCGTGTGACAAATCCCTGTAACTCCACTAGTACTTCACGGATTGTAAAAAATTTTTCCGACAGTCAATTTAATGTAGCCCTTCGATGATTACTTGGAAAGGTGTTGCACAGCCCCTTTAATACCCCTGTCACACGGCACGTGTAATGTCATTCGCAGCGAATGACATTCATAACAAATGTCATTGCGATCTTGCATTCCCGGTCTACACGGCTATATTAAATGACATTCGCAATTGATGTCAATGTTTATTGACAGGCTGCTATGATACCAAAAAAGTTACAAATCGCACATTTAATTAATATATTTTCTCTTGATTGTTAGTAACGCAACGGTAAACATTGTCCGGCTGATTCAAAATATACTGCGACGCGATACAACAGCATCAGTAGAAAAAGATCCTCGTACATATCCAAAGCAAGACTAGCTTAAAGCCGCTCACAACTTGCCGTCGGCAATGTTTGGGACCGTGACAGCGTTAATGAATGTGTGACGGCGATGAATGATGATCAGTGCAAACGAACGTTAATTGCTCTTCAGCTGCTGCGAATGAAGCCTCACAACCGACTGAAGCGGCTCAAGCTTGCGATTGAAAAAAGATCACAGACGACGAGAGATTTGGAGCTGCGCCTACACGCCAATACTTTTACGTTGGTTGCTCTTTGGGCTTCGACTTCGTCGGCGATTAACAGAGAACTGTGGTGCTTCCCAAGAAAGGAAAATCGGTTTCAAAACACTCTCCCTAACCTGGTGTCCCACACGTGCGTGTGTATTGTTACTAGCGAGTGCTACCGCGGCGGCGCTATGGTGGCCACCATAGCGGCGCTTCGCCAAAGCAACAGCGAGCGTTTGTAAACATGGCTGACAGGAGGTACGAGCGTCAAGTCGGAGTCTGGGAAAGAGAATATAGCTGCACAAGTTGCTTCCACTGTCGCGTTGTGCGTTAAAAAGTTGCCGAAAAGTTAACAACAACATTTAATAAACATCTGAACATCATTTACATTTGCTTTAAGATATCAATTTTGTAATTTTTTTGTTAGGCGCCTGTTGACGTGATTACACATGTCGCGCTTGCATGAGTTCGGTGAACACATTCAACGGGCGAATGTCACTAGGTGTGAATGTCATTCACTATGCCCGTGTAGCAGCAACAAAAATGGCATTAACACCGAATGTCATTCGCAGCGAATGACATTACAGGTGCCGTGTGACAGGGGTATAACACAAGGCAAAATGAACATGTGTCTGTGACATGAAGTGATCCATTCTTCAGCCTATTATTTGTTTATGGCATGGTGTAACCATAACAATTCCAACCTGCAATTTGACTTCCAAACTACCTGTTCCAAAAGTTCACCCACTGTAACGATCACACCTCTTAATCAGTCAATAATCCAAAAACGAAAGAAATGTAATCATTATGCAAGAAAATACAGTACATGCTCACATAACAGGTAAGTGCAAGCACAGTGCAAGCAGCAGCAGTGTAAATGGCATATTCAGCCCATATGATGAATGTAGTGGGACTGATAGTGATGAGTACTAATGCATCAACAGCGAACAAAGATTTTCAAAAACATACAGCTGCCTACCTCTTTATTTATGAGGGCCAACGCTGTAAGTGGCAGCTCACCACTGGCACCTGCACCCTGAAAGGCAAAAGATTGGATAGTTTAATTATACATACAAGGTGATTCCACACATGCATGTGAGCATAGCTGACACAAACGAGCACTTAAACCACATTTGAAAGCAGCACGCCAAATCACAGCCTCTACTGAGCTCGCGCAGCAACACGAGACGCCAACAGTCGCTTCTCTGAAGCATGCCCCCTTCACCCCCCTCCGGAAAAGGCACCCTGCCGATCGCTAGCATGCTTCACATCAAATGCTGGTGCAAAAGCGGGAAAAAATAAGAACTCTAGACACAATGCCACGTGGAAGGAGGCCGCTACACTGCCACGAGACAAACATGCAAAAAGGAACGCGCTCCTTCCAAGGCCTTCGTTGTGCTATGCATGCATGCGTTTTGTCAATAATCCTAGAACCAGGGCGCCATTGGTTGACAATCTCACTCATGAGTCGGCTGAGTGAAACTAACTCCGACTTAGGTCGACCCATGAGTCTGAGTCTGTTGAAGAAGCGTATAGTAGCCTGTCTTGTCAATTCAGCCGCCCATGCAAAACATCAATACAATTGAAAGCTAAATTTCTAAACAGTGCACACCTGGTTGATAGCTTCCTTTAGAAGCATGCAACCACTGTCAGGTTGTGGCACGGGTGGCATCATTGGGAATGGCTGAGGTAGCGCCTCCAGTAGTGGTGATGCTGGTTGTGATGGCAGCAATGGCCGAGGTGAAATGGAGGCTGGGATGGTGGTGACAGCAGCTGCAGTGCCTGTGCTGAAGGTGGCTGATCTGGCAGCAATGGCTGCGACTTAAGGGGTGATAGACTATAGGTACCAGGGAAATAGTGAGAGAGTTTACTACATTACTGAAATCTACAACTTAGAATGACAGAAAGCTGAGCTTGTTGGTAGGGATTCAGTAGGACTCATGTTGGATACAGTCACGTCATGCAATACCAATACCATACAGTCACGTCACGCAATACCAAATTTGGTGAATAGCAAGCTGGCGAAATGGCCACGAGCGTGCCATGAGCGTAGTATGCAAGTCATGTTGTACATGACACGTCAGGATTTTCATAATACCACTTGTCATTTATGTTCGTCATAGTCACATCACACAATACCAAATTGGTCGTATATCAAGCTAGTGAAACAGCCGTCAGAGCACCATGAGCGTGGCATGTAAATCAAGTTGTACAAGACATGCACGTAATGATTTTCATGATATGACCAGTCATTAATGTTCGTCATACAGTCATGTTATGCCGAACCAATTTTGGTATAAATCCCATTAACGATACGGTCTGGAGAGCACAAAGTCGTAGGCAGCTAGATAGATACGCTCAAAGTCGCCGAAGTTCACTATGAAATGCTTCACATTTATTATTACCACTCATTGGAGAGGCTCTAAATACCGTAAAATCCCAATTAAGCGCTCGCTACCAGAGCAAGCACCCCCTTCCTTCTTGGGAAGATTTCAAATATGCGGCCTCTTCTCCTCTCGCAACATCTTCACTGTTTATATTTGCTCAACGAGGGCGAATAAAAACAGAAAATTCATGCATATTCAAGAAAGTGCTTAATTAAAAGCACGGGTGTGCATTCTTTATTCCTAGGGGCTCTTGCACCTCCAGCTTGAATTTTTATCCATGACCGAGCAAGGTCCCACTCTCCAAATCTTGTCGAATTATCATTCACTCTAGGGAGGTGTGCTTGCTTGGGATCTTACAGTAAGCACAACATGCTAGGATGTCTACACTTTCCAGTAACACATACCTCAAAACTAGAGTTGCAGGAACTGCCTAGCTTATGTCATCTATTACGTTTTAAGTAGCCATGAAGATTCGCTAGTGACATACGATATTGCATGCTATGTTGCTGACCACAACAGTTGCATGGTGATGTTTATGCAGAGTGATAGAGCCATATGCATTTATGCAAATCTTTAAAGCTTTAACTGCATCATATACGTAACAAGCATACGAAATAAACATACAATCAGCATGAGGGTAACTTGAAGAAGTTTGCTTCGGCATGTTGACATTCCAGAGAAACATTTTAGCTCATAAAATACGAGGCCTATTTTTGCCAAGGTCCGAATGGTCACCAAATAAAGAGCAGTTAAAGTTAAAAGTTAAAATCTAATGATGCGACACACACACGTGTTGCACAATCCCTCTAGTGTGGCTGTCTACCTCATGAGGTTGCAGCTCTCTGTTCTAGATGCGCAGCGGGCATGTAAGCATGCCTCGGATAATAGAGTGCCAAGTGTGAAGTGTGTGCTGTAATTCAATTTCTGCGTGCTGAGCGGTGCAGTGCAGCTGAAATTCATCGAATAATGAGCAATGTGTATAACACAACTTTCATAAGTGACAGCAAGGCTCTGCAATAGTTTAGGAAATTATAGCAGGGTGCACATATGTTTTCAATGCAGACGCACCAGCCGCCAGAGACGGAAAGTAACTAAAGACCATGCAAAAATAGCTGATTTGTCTGCGCAACTGCGTTCTATGATTACTGAAGCCAAAAACAGATATCACAAGGAAACACTAACAGAGTTCATGACGACGTCTCCTGATAAATTTTGGCGTCACATGTCAAAAAAGAATGACGAGTCACTCAGCATTGTAGTGGATAACATTCTGGTTACTGACCCTGGAATTATTGCTTCTTCTTACAACAAATTCTTTCAGTCGGTGTTTTCAACTCCATCACAGTCTAATGTGGAATTCACTCTGTCTCCATTGTCTCGCTCGGAAAAAATGCCAGATGTTGAAGTCTCATACGCGGGAATTGTGGCCCTGCTACTGAATATGGACGTAAAAAAATCTGTAGGCCCCGATGACATACCGAACGAATTTCTCCGCAGGTACGCAGAATGGGTTGCTGATTATTTAAAGGCTATATTTGATGCGTCACTCGCAGAATGCCGAATCCCGGATGATTGGCTTAAGGCCAAAGTTATACCTGTGCATAAATCTGGTGATAAGCGGGTAATTGAAAACTATCGTCCAATATCACTGACCTGCGTGTGCTGCAAGCTCCTGGAGCACGTTGTATCTAAGTCAATTTACGCGTACATCGAAAATGCCAACAAATTTTTTCCCAACCAACATGGATTCAGACAGCGCCTTTCCACAACAACACAGCTTCTTGAAACGGTTAATGACTTTGCCATGAACTTAAACGAAAAGAAACAGATAGATGCCGTCTGTCTTGATCTGTCGAAAGCATTCGACAGAGTGCTACATGCAGAACTGCTCGTGAAGCTGACAGTTATGGGAATAAATGAGAAAATAGTGAAATGGATAACCGCGTACCTTCAGGGCAGAACGCAATACGTAGAAGTGGAACATATTAAATCAAAACCATTGAACGTGACGTCAGGTGTTCCACAGGGGTCTGTGTTAGGCCCGGTGCTGTTCTTGGTCTATATTAATGATATTGCCTCTGAAATAGACGAAAGAATCACGGTGCGACTTTTCGCGGATGATTGTCTTCTGTACAAAGAAATTAATAGCCCGGAAGATCAACAATTGCTCAGTGATGCTCTGAGGACAGTAGAAAAAATGGTGCGACAAATGGAAAATGAAAATAAATGAAAATAAAACTGTTTTATTGCGCGTAGCGAATAAAGTGAATCATGTCTTTGACTTCAATTACGTCGTGAATTCATCGGTACTTTCTACGGTTGACGTGCTGAAATACTTAGGCGTAAACATATCCAAGAATTTAAGCTGGTCCTATCATGTTACAAAAGTATGTGAAACTGCGGAAAAGAAACTCTGGTTCTTGCGAAGAAAACTGCATTTAGCCTCACAGTCAGTTAAGCTAACTGCTTATTTAACCTACGTACGGCCCACGCTAGAGTATGCCAGCATAATCTGGGACCCTTATCAGTCTGGGTTAATTCATAGACTGGAAAGAGTCCAACGTCGAGCAGCAAGGTTCATCTTATCACAATACTCTCGTACAGATTCTGTGTCCGAAATGCTCAATTTGCTCAACTTGCCCACGCTTGCTGAACGCAGGCGCATAGCAAGGTTAAAGTTTTTTTACTGTCTCACTAAAAAGAAATTTAACATCAATAGTTGTCAGTACTTGATAGCACGAGAAGGTAGAGTACTGCGAAGAGGGAAGGAGGGTACCTTCGAAGTGCCTCAGATGCACATTAACAGCTATATGTTTTCTTTTTTCCCAAGAACCATAACAGAATGGAATGAATTGCCGCTACTAACACGAGATAGCACCACTGCAGATGAATTTCAAAATAACCTTGCACGAAATTAAGGAAGTACGCATGTGCCCATGCTCTATCTGTGGATGTCTCAGAGATCATTCTTTAGCATTCTATCTTTATTTTTGTATTATTTTATCCATGTATGTACGCAATATTCTCATGTACGGCTGTGTATCCTTGTACGTAGTGCTCGGTTATGGTTTGTACCACTGCTGGCTGACTCCGCATTTATGGTGTCGTATAAATATATCAACCTATGATAGTCGTATAGTCGTAGTCGTATAATTTTATCAACCTATGAACGAACTATTTCCTTGTGTATCCCTGCGTTTATTTTAATTTTTTGTTTCTGTTCTTGTTTTATTGTCTACTGATGCATTTGTTTCCTATTTTGAAGTGTATTTCGTTATTTATTATTATTATTATTATTTTCTTGTAATGTATGTCTTGCAAAGAGCTACTTTTGACCCACCCTGTAACGGCCGACAGGCCAACGAGTATGAGTAAATAAAATAAAAAAAATGGATTGAGTGTCAACCGATGATTTTTTTGACTGAATGGATCAGGTGTTTCGGGAAAGTGGTCGGGTCACAGTTTCTGGGCTGAGTGATTCATTTCCTGAAATTTTGCAGTCAGGTCAATACACCATTGATGGCATACCATTATTGCACACAGAGAGACTCCAGTGGTGCAAAGTGTGTGCATAGTGGGTTGCCAAGATGCTGATTGGTCATGAAAAAATGGTGAAGAGGTGCCACCTTAACATTTCTTCAGCACTACCATGACGAAGGAAAAGAGAGTTTCTGAGCAGAATAGTCACATGCGACGAGACGTTGGTCAACTTCAAAAGCGAAGAAACGAAAGCGCAGCACCAACAGTGGAAGCATTCTGATTCCCTGTAAGCAAGAAAGTTCAAGTGAACCTTCTCCAACAAAAAGTGTATGGCTGCTGTGTTTGGGGAGAGAAATGGTGTCCTCTTGGTGGAATCCATGGGACCTGGCACGACCATCACAGCAGCATCGTACATGTAACTCTCGAATGCCTACAGAGGGCAATGCAGAACAAGCGAAGAAGGATGTTGTCATCATACATTGTCTCTTTCATGACAACGTGGGGCCACAAAGGAAGCGGTGGGAAGTGTTCATTCACCCACCATACAGACCCGACTTAGCTCTCTCTGATTACCATCTCTTTGCTAACATGAAATGCTGGCTAGGAAGCCTGTGCTTTCAACCAGTCCTGTACACGGGTCAGCTGCTTGCCGCAGACTGGCTTACAGAGAGAACTTCTCCAGGAGAGCATAGGAAAGTTGCGAGGCAGACAGTTCTGATGAAGCCCTTGAACAACATTTGTTGTGTTGAATATGAAATCACTGAAACTGTTACATTACTTGTGGCACGAGTGAGATTGTAAACTATTGGTGCTATGTTTTTTTTCTTCGTTAAAAATCACCCTGGCCAAACAGACATATTGGCATGTGGTGCCAGTATTATCGATTATTTCTGTAGTTTTCCTTTCTTGTTATTCCACTCCTGCGTGGGCCATGCCGGCCCGAACCATTGTGAAATAAGTACATAAATAAGTTGGTGCCACACACTGAAAAATGTCTGAGTTGAAATGTCAACTCATAGGGATGTGGCTGGTATGTGTACCTAAACATTTCAAATGAGGCAGTTCTCATTTTCACTCTGTTTACTATTTCGCGACCAAACAGACCTTAAAAACAAAAAAGGAATTGTAACATAGGGTGAAAGACACAGACCCACCATTGCCTAGCAAATTTGTGCAAATGCACTTGATTGACCGACTATTGTATAAATGTGCAGCCTCAGAAAGCAACCAGAACATTGGAAGTTAGCATCTTGTATATGTTGTTCAATCCTGTTTGATGATTCAAGCATATTTACCTTCCAAGTTCTGACGTTCCTTTCAGTCACTCTGGTAGAAAAGGTTTTGTTGCACGGCGAGTCGTTTTTCGCCCATCTGCACGAGGTCAGTGGAGTTAGTTAAACGAGAGAACACAAAAAATTGGGGTGCAGGCTATCATAAATTAACCAGAAGGAAATGAAAACCTAGAATGTGCGCATCTTTTGATTAGTTAAATGCTATGATTCGGTGCAAACGTGTTCCTCCGCGATGAAAGCTGAGCTGCACATGCATGCGCTTCTATTGACATACACACGCAAACACCAAGTAAATCAAATATAGTACACGTTGGTCATCAGAATAGCGACGTGGTCTTGTTCTTATAAACCAATCATACCAGTGTCACACGGGACATTTTGAGCGCCATCAAGGCCGACCCGAAAGTGGTTTCTTGATCGCGATCAACAATGGTCGCTACAAGTTATGTCGCCGTGCAGCAGCACATGACACACCTATTTTAATCCGGATTGGCCATGATCGCGATCAAAAGAGCCCATGGGACACGAACGCGCGGTATCAGTTGCAGCACGCGAACACGACACACGGTAAAAATATGGCACACAAAATAAAACACACAAAGCACAAACATGTTTTCGTTGTGCCTTCTTTTGTTCGTCGCACGTTAAACGCAAGCCAGCGAAAACGTCATAGGAAATAAAATCACACTCACCTCCAAGAAGGTGGACATCCCCGCGAAAGTGGCTCTCCTTGATGTCCTTGCCCGGCTCACTTTTTCGATAGACGCCTATTGTTTTTGCGATATGAGCTACGCTCAGCGGATTGAAGCCTTTCTTGAGCGTGTTGTCCACAATTGCGCGGTAACCGTCTCTGCAAACGACGAACGTGACTTTTGATGCACCCCGCATTTCGAATGCGCCTGCGTGGTTTGACTGAACCCCACATCTGCCGCACAGTTTGAAGAGGAGCACCGCACGCTGCACACAGTAAATGTTTAAACCCGGAGGCACTTATCCGATCAGCACATCACGCAAACGCCATATTAACGTAAATGACTTCGCCATAGGCTTGTCTTGTCCGCTTGGGCGCCCGGGCTCGACCGACTCGACCAAGTTCACATCAATAAAGCTCGAAGGTGGCGAAAGCGACAAAACTCATTCACACACTTTCAAATTACCCACTTTCTTTTACACAAGTAAAAAAGCAGGTAGCAAGTTTAATCAATCTTCACTCGTTTTTTTTCGTCACCGGAAACCATAATTTGGCTACCGTAATGCGGCTGCTCTCAGGTGTGGTTGCTTTTGGTAGAGTGTGTACTAGAACAGGGGAGTGCCCGGAACGAGCTTCAAAAAGTGAAGCCCTAACAGGGTCAATCCGCTGCGGCGCTGCGATCGGTAGTCTGCAATGTGTCGTCGATTTAAGACTTGCGCGCGGCTCCACCAAAGTGGCGCCGAGGTAGAATGTCCGCTTCCCACTCGAAAGACCCGGGTTCGAATCGCAGCTGTAGATGTTGAGTTTTCATTTTTTTATGTAACTTCTTATAGCTGTATTGTTTTGTCTTGTTTCTTAAAACTAGCTGCAATTGTTACGTATTGCCACAGAAAGTAACTGAAATGTCAAGTAAAATACAGGATATTTGACGGGGAGCGTAATTATTTGCAGCGCCGCCGCACGGCATTCAACAAATACGTAAAGTATGACCTCCGGGACTTCTCGTATTCGCAAAGATCTCAGAGCCATACTTTACGTCTTTGTTGAATGCTGTGCGGCGGCGCCGCAAATAATTACGTTTACTGTCAAATTTATTGTATTTTACTTCACATTTCAAGTGTCAATGCGTACCAATTGAAGCGAGATTTAAGAAACAAGGGAAAACAATACATCTATAAGAAGTTACACTAAAGAAAAAAATCTCAACACCTACAGCTGCGATTCGAACCCGGGCCTTTCGAGTGGGAAGCGGGTATTCTACCTCTGCACCACATTGGTGGAGCCGCGCGCAACTCTTAAAACGACGACACATTGCAGACTACCGATCGCAGCGCCGCAAGCGGATTGACCCTCTTAGGGCTTTACTTTCTGTACATTGGCGATGCGGCCGTTCAGAGCACTCCTCTGTTCTAGTACACTCTACTTTTGGCTTGTAAACATCCGGTCGCGAATATTACAAATGGCAGCCAAGCACCCTGCGGTGATCGCGTTGATTCTCATCAACACAGTAACAAACTGGAGCTACCGAGAGCGGATGGCATAGCAAGAAAAAACTTTTGTGAGCTTCGCTAAACTTCCCAGCTGATTACAGTTCAGCAGCATGCTGTGACGGCCTACAATAACTGGCGCACATAAGCACGCACGATGACCAAAAGAACGTGACAAGTACACGCAATTTAGAGAAGAGAGAGAAAAAAACACATCAAAGACAAATTTAATATCCGGTGGTCTAGATTCACGAAGAAGCATGAAGCGCAGATCTGCCACACGAAAACGATTTTGCATTCAGTACCAGGGGTAATGGTAAAGTTCTCGTCTGGGCCCCATAATTTGTGTGGGGTGTCTTTGTTTAGAATTTTAGGGGCGAAGCTCCTTAAAGCGGCACCCGTTCGTCCCTCGTCGTTGTCGTAGTCGTAGTCGTAGTGCGTAACCAGTCTTACGCTTTGACCTCCAAGGTGGTGCCGGTGGGAGATTTCTCCTGTGCGTTGTTGAACAATAAAAAATTCGCAGCGTGCGCGTTAACCAAAGGCGAATTCTTCTGTCTCTCATTCCCCCATTAGCAGCCATTGGCATGTTCCAGTAGGAAACGTTAAAAAAAAGCCGACTTTTGCTGTCTCTCATTCCCAGTAGCAGCCATTGTTTACCTCCAAGGTAGTGCCTGGTGAGATTTCTCCTGTGCGTGATTAAACAATAAAAATTTTGTTCAAAACGCCGTTGATTGATGAAATAAACCAACGAAAGACGCCAGATGTTTTCTAAAAGCAAAACGAAAAGACGCCAGATGTTTCTAAAGCAAAACGAAAAGACGCCAGCTGCTTAACGAAAGACGCCAGGTGTTTTCTAAAGCAATGGTTTTATAATCAAAACCATATCGCGATACAGGTTTGTAGTTGACGATGCTCGTTGCCGTCGGTGTGTGCTCGTATGGATAAGGATGCCGCTGCAACCAGTGCAAGAACCACTTAGCTTACATTTTACCGACCACAAAGCGGTCATAATGAAAGGACAACGGAAACCAGCAATAAAAGTTTGATAAAACATTTAATCAATCGTTTCACGTCATTTTTATCGGGCGAATTAACGGAAGAAATTTCACGGTTTAACCGATGATTACTTCCAGGAGCTTCGCCCAATCTCATCATCATTCACCTCGTCGATCTGCCGTCAATTTTTTTCATGAGCCGTAAGGATTACACAGAAGAGTACTCGTCTAACGTTGCTATATCTCTAAGCATTCATGTATTCCTTATTTCGTATGTGCATCAAAGAACTCAGCGTAAGTAATAAGTATTAAAAACAGTTGCATAAGATCACCAGTTTGGAAGAGCTGTGGAGAAGAATGATCTCTGGCTAAGTTGTAAATGATGCGTAAAGCTTCCTTTTGAAGGCAGTAGAGATTTTGTAAGGCTGCTAGTAGAAATGAAACGCGAGACGGCTTAACGCTGGTGACTAAGCTGCACATTCCTCAGCAACTTTTATGTTAGCCAAACACTAAGATTCTTAACTGCCTGGTACTATTTTTATGTCTTTAGAGCCGAGTCAGTGATTCCCGTCATCACATATGTTTTACCCTCAGGACAAAAAGTGATGGCTTTCGTTTTAGCCGCAATAATTTCAAGTGCACTGACTGCCCAACCACGCTCCATTTTTACAACCGAAAAAATTCAACGACGATTACGATACTGCCTAATGCGAATTCTGAGCGCAGCTTGTGTAGGGGCAATGCCAACTACAACCACATGTGGTAGAACAAGTTTTGGCCTTCCGCGGTTGTAGCAATGTAACATTCGTTACATATTTCAATAGGCTATAGCGCCCTGCCCTCTTTTTTCTTTTTTATTCGCGCGTCTACTCTCCTCTTCACTTTCCTTTTCCATCTTTCTTTTCCCTTTCCCCCTCCCCTTAGTGCAGGGTAGCAAACCGGATGCTACACTTCTGGTTAACCTCCCTGCCTTTCTCTCTTTTTATTCTCTCTCTCTCTCTCTCGTTACATATTGCCATAGGAACTGCCAGCGCTTAAGTTTTACGCACACCACTCTGCAGTGCACTACAGGCGTCGCGAAACGCCGAGCGCTCGAGTGGAACGCACACTACCATGTGCGTTGAAGGCGCCGCGAACTAAGCGAAACGCCTACAGCCCCGTTACAATAATCGAAGCCAACTGCAGTGCACGTCACAGTCCTGTATGCGCACAAAACTCGACCGTAAGGAAGGGGGGGGGGCGGGGCAGACTTCGCGTTCGCTCTCTTTCGTCCTTCCTTCACTCTATCTGTTACGCCTCCGACACAGACGACGTCGCCGTTCGACGCAGGTACGCAAGTCTAGCGCTCAGCTCACAAACACAACTGTATTATCGGTGCCATCAGTGTACATAACATAAAATGAGTATTGGATATTGATGATATTGTTAATTTTTTAAATTGAACAATAAATCCTCCAGTATGCTTCCCTATGGAACTCCTGGCTGACAAAGGGTCCAGTGTTTGTCATGAGTGAATATTAACGGTAGCATAGCGACGTCAAAGCGACAAATAAGAATTCATGACTTCAAACAAACGTCCTCATATCCCACTGCTTCCAATCTTGGCAGGAAGTATTTTATGCTTTAATTGTAGAAGACTTCCTTAATGTGAATAATGAGGGCTAACACTAGATGCTTCTCCAACGTTTTGAAGAATGAATTCTCTCTGCATTAACATTGCAGTTACAGAAGATCTATATCGTCTGAAACCATGTTGGAATGGCATTGAAATGATGTCCCTCGATAAAACGAGAGCGACATGTTAACACGACTTTTTCTAAGCCTTTGGAGAAAACGGCGAACGGGCAAACACAAAAAGCACAAGCTTGTGTCACCCAAACACTCGATGACCCATTTTAAACAATGCATGGAAACATGAACAGAAAATTCGAGGTACTCTTGTTTCATGGACACCAGTACCACGACACATAGTTGTCTGGTGGTGATGGTTTGATGCATACGTACAACTAGAAACCAAAGATTGAGAATCATGTGCTCTTGTGCAACTTCTGAGCGATAAACAACGCCAAGTATTGATCACGAACGAGCAGGTTTGTGGCACCCAGGTGTTCAGATGAGCCATTTGAAACATTACGTGTTAACTTGAGATGAAAATTCAAGCTAATCTTGTTTCACCGACACGAGTACCGTGACACGTAGTTATCTGGTGGTGAGGGTTTCACGCATACTATAACAAGATGCTTTCAAAGGTTCAGCTGGAAGCACATGAAACAAAACATTGACAATTATGAGCTCTTGTACAACTTCTGAGCGATAAGCAATGCCAAGTATTGATCACGAACGAGCACGTTCGTGGCACCCAGATGTTCAGATGAGCCATTTGAAGCATTACGTGTTAACTTGAGATGGAAATTCAAGCTACTCTTGTTTCACCGGCACGAGTATCGTGACACGTAGTTGTCTGGTGGTGACGGTTTCAGGCATACGTACAACAAGATGCTTTCAAAGGTTCAGCTGGAAGCACATGAAAAAATACATTGACAATTATGTGCTCTTGTGAAACTTCTGAGCGATAAACAATGCCAAGTATTGATCACGAACGAGCACGTTCGTGGCACCCAGATGTTCAGATGAGCCATTTGAAGCATTACGTGTTAACTTGAGATGAAAATTCAAGCTTCTCTTGTTTCACCGACACGAGTACCGTGACACGTAGTTGTCTGGTGGTGACGGTTTCAGGCATACTTACAACAAGATGCTTTCAACGGTTCAGCTGGAAGCACATGAATCAAAACATTGACAATTATGTGCTCTTGTGCAACTTCTGAGCGATAAACAACGCCAAGTATTTATCACGAACCAGCAAATTTTATCACCCCAATGTTTAGATGCGCCATTTGATGCATTACGTGTTAACTTGAGATGAAAATTGAAGCTACTCCTGTTTCAGGGACTACCGTGAAACATGGTTGTCTAGTGGTGTCGGTTTCACGCATACGTTCAACAAGATGCTTTCAAAGGTTCAGCTGTAAGCACATGAAAAAAAACATTGACAATTATGTGCTCTTGTGCAACTTCTGAGCGATAAACAATGCCAAGTATTGATCACGAACGAGCAAGTTCGTGGCACCCAGATGTTCAGATGAGCCATTTGAAGCATTACGTGTTAACTTGAGATGAAAATTCAAGCTACTCTTGTTTCAACGACACGAGTACCATGACACGTAGTTATGTGGTGGCGACGGTTTCACACATACTAAGAAAAAGATACTTTCAAAGGTTCAGATGGAAGTACATGAAACAAAACATTGATAACTATGTGCTCTTGTGCAACTTCTGAGCAATAAACAACGCCAAGTATTGATCACAAACGACCAAGTCTGTGCTACCCAAATGTTCGGATGAGCCATTTGAAGCATTGCGTGGAAATTTCAACAGAAAATTCGGGGTACTTTTGTTTGAAGAACACCTGTACCGCGAAACTTTTTTTATTGAGTTTTGTGTACTAGTTTTATTGAGTAGAAGTATGACTCCTGAATCTAACTTATGAACCAAACAAACCTGTTTTTCTTCCAGAAATCTGGTTTTGTCTTTTATCTTTTTTTTATGTGGTTCATGTAATGAGAAGTTACTTGCTACGAGTACTGAAAATTTTGTTTATAAAGTGCTCGAATATCCAAACCTGTTAAAATGTCAAGGGATTGGCCGAGGCAATACGAAATGTGATGAATGGCAAGGGCGTACGTTAACTGGACCTGACACTAATACTATGGTATTACAAGGCAGGAGCAAGCTCAAAGCTATCTTAATAACTTGGAAACCCCTCACATGGATACTATTCGATAAGTGTCCATCATGCCTGATACAGCCACATACTCAATCTTTAATGTTACAAATTAAAGCAATTATCGGTTGCACATATGCAATATTTGTAGGAATTTTTTTGCAGAGATAGCATAAATTGTGCAAATGTACTTAGACATGTGTGCAACTTAGATGATTACAAGTGAATTTGAAATAATTCGGTAATCATCTGATATACTTATCTAATATACTTTAGCATATATTTGCATTCATGATATATACTAATTAAAATTGGTTATTTCATGAAAATAATACAGCCATCTAAATGAGCTCAAAAACATGTGTGCTTTTATGTCCTTCAATACAAAACAAATGTGATACAGGCTCTATATGCTCGGTCTAATAAGTCCTATTAATGTCCTGTATTGACTTGTGGGTGCCACAGACCAACCACGCAGGTCCTATATAGGGCCCCAATTCAGCCTGATTAGGTCCTATATTGCGCTTGATGGGACCCCCATACCAACACCACAATTCCTACATAGGTCCTATGTAAGTCCTGTACAGGTCCTATCTAGGTCCTATATACCACCATGTAGGTCCTAAATCGGTCCTATGTGGATCCTACCACCACATTGGTCCTATACAATTCCTATATTCAGTCTTGTGGGTCCAGTATGAAAACTTTCATATAGGATCCGCATGGTTTTATACAGGACCCATATGACAACATATGGGTCCTGTATAAAATCACCCATATGACAACATATGGGTCCTGTATAAAATCATGCGGATCCTATATGAAAGTCTATACGTTTTTTCAGTAGGGGATGTAAATGTGAAGAAAGAAAAGTGGACGAAAAGATCAGGATCCGAACCGGCGACCTTGGAACAACGCGTCCGATGCTCTACCACTGAGCTACGGTGGCGGTCATCCCTCCGTCCACTTTATAGGGTATATATGTGCATTTTAAACGTGGGAGTAGGGAGCCTAGATGACCGGCCGTTTTAGAGTGGAGACATCTTCAGAAAGTGCCTTCAAGAAACTAAGCCAAAACCAGCAGATAATGGGGAACGCTGTTGCCAGCTTCCACCAAATCTAGCATAGTTTTCTGTGCGCCGCCATTTTGGTCCCAACCGCCGCTCCCCTGAGCTCTTGCGACGTAACGCTGAGCGACGCTGACGCGAGCTCACGCAAGGGAGGCAACAGCTCACGACCAGCGAGCGCGTCTCCGTGTGGACGCGCGGACGCGTCCCGTATGTAGGCTGCCTACCTGCAATGCGTGAACGCAGCAACGACAACTTCGGTTATCTATGCATTCGTGAACACCGTGAAACACATATAACATGTCCTGCAGCAAAAAACAGAGAACGAAATGCGCAGTACTCACAGAGCAAATACGAGACGCACTGGTGGGCTCCCAGCCTCTCGATTTATTTGAGCGAGCTAGAGTAGCCGTCGGCCCGGGCTCGCTGGAAGCGGAACATTCGCAAGCCCTTTCTGTTGTGGTTAGTGCACAGCGGTACGCAGCAATCAGGCATTCTCAGGCTTCACCGGCAGCGTTTAACACGCTACCGCTACGTTCGGCGCCGCATTGTCGATGATTAAACGGAACCGGGCGTAGACGCTGTGCGGGCACCAAGATGGCACGATAGCGCGGCGTCGCTGTCTGGCAACATTGTGTTTTGGCGGGCGGCGGTGCTCTGGCGGCATGTAGTGGGTCAAAGGCTGACATCACCCTAAAACCGCCGGTCATGTAGGCTCCCTACGTGGGAGCGTCAGTCAGCGCCGCGTGTTGCCATTATGGTGAGTGTGGAACACTCTTTTTGCCTTTAGGCGTAATGTAGCACGTGATCTTACTACGAGCTGGCAGCTGACTAATAATCCCTCGCATACCACCTGAAGGCAAGAAGTCTGCCACAACGAGACCCTCGGTATGAACGAAGGAAAGAAGCGTGAACTTAAGGGCTCGTTTGCTTTGTTAAACACATCATTAATGAGAACTAACAGACAATGATTCCAAGGAAAGTATAGGGGGACGTTATTAGAAGTAATTGTTATGTAAATGTGAAGAAAGAAAAGTGGACGAAAAGATTACGTCTAATAACGTCCCCTATAAATACCTTGGCATCATTGTCTTTTAGTTCTCATTAATGATATATATATATATATATATATATATATATATATATATATATATATATATATACTTAGATTATGAAGAGTCTGGCTTCGGTTGCCGTAGAACAAAATAGGAAAAATATATGTACGCTTCTAAAAAACTGTTTATTGGTGACGTTTCGATCGGAGACCGATCTTCATCAAGACAAAATTTACCAGGCGCCGATGCGCTTTTATAACATCGTCGTGCCGAGAGAAAGAGAGAAAAAAAGAGAAAAAAGAAAAAGTGAGAAGCGTACATACTGATAAGTGGTCACACGACCACGTGCGCGTACTGCTACATGCGCGTAGCACCTGTATTTGGAAAAAAAAAAAAAACGGTGCAAAAATAAACGAGTGGCCAAAAAAGAGAGAGTGGTCACACGACCATGTGCGCGTATCTCTACATACTTAGACATAAACACGTGTTTTCTAATAAAAAAAAATAATAAAAAAATAAAATAAAAAGAAAGGGAAAAAAAAAGAAAAGAAAAAAAAAACGAAAATACGAAGTGGACATGTTAAGTACACTCCTGTGGTGCCCCCGGCACATACCAAGATATACGAAGAAGCATGTTTCAAGAAAAAAAATGAACAAACCAAAAATATGTAGATATA
>JALIZH010030305.1:0-15457 GCA_030522465.1 Rhipicephalus appendiculatus | reverse complement strand
CTGGTCAAGACATGAAAAAATAGGCATACCCACGTTCCACGGCAATCGACGTTATGCGAAGCATGCGAAGGGAAGGTGACTGTGGTGTAACTTTTCATTTGGCTAAACATTACGCAATGACGCTAAAGATATGCACACACAGATCTATGTTGAAAAGTCGTACATGCTTTATATAACCAGTTGTTTATAGTTGCGTAACGATGCCGACAGCAACATGGCAATTACCAACACAAGAAGTGGTAAGCTGATATATAGCACTCGTGCTTGCGAGGATGGTAGCCCTGGTTAGTGCTACGTAGACCATCTTGAGTGGATAGCGTTTAAGTATACAGTTGACGTTAACCCCTTGTGACCGCTGTATCGTATGAGTGCAAATTTCATATTTATAAAAATATATAGCCAGCCCTGCGACTACAATAGACGTTTCAGCAACGTTACGCCTGCTTATTGTCCAAAGCAGTTTCGAGACCTGGCGTGGCTGTTTGCTAGAATGCTTGATTGCCCCGCAGAATTCTTCGGATTGATTCCTGGTGGGACCCTGATATTTATTCGTTAAATTCATCGTGTCAATGCTACCG
Source organism: Rhipicephalus appendiculatus (assembly GCA_030522465.1). NCBI lineage: Eukaryota > Metazoa > Arthropoda > Arachnida > Ixodida > Ixodidae > Rhipicephalus > Rhipicephalus appendiculatus. Next base: position 14,879 of record JALIZH010030305.1, on the reverse strand, counting down.
GTGTCAGTTTTTCTTAATGTTATCGTATTTAAATTACCAGTTTCTGTTCTCGCTGTTCATAGACAGATAGATAGACACGATCAAAGTGCCTGCAGTTCGCTTAGAAATGCTTCGCATTTAATTGCAGCTTGAAATGCAGCCACGGCTTTCGTTTTCGCGAGTGACGATGCGACCTGCAGGTCTACACTGGTGGCAGCACGTGGTGGCTGAAAGCTGCACTAACGACGATGGCTGGCACCCATCGCGCTCCTCTTCTTCGCCCAGGCACAAAAAGATAGAGGAGGCGCTGGCTAGGTATATATTGAAAGACAACGAACTACTCAGTATAACCATATAGCAACTACAGACCTTTACCTCGGGTACATGTATTTCCCATACTACTCGATACAGCTTCGATTCTGTCTCTTTTCATTTTAGGTATCATATCGATCTCTACTATCCTGATAGTCACTGCAGTAAGAAATCAGCGAGTTCTTTTCGGCTTTCAGATTATTTCACACTGTGACAGAAAAAATATTTCTGTTTATTAACGTTACGATCATGAAAAAGAAAAAGTGTGTAAAAATCACGCAATGTGCACGTTCATCTAAATTCCAAATACTTGCGCACACCTGTCTACTGCCGTTCAACTATAAGTTTTATTAAAGAAGGGTCATTTTTCGTGCAGCATGTTTCTATGTTATACACAATCAAATGAAACTAACAGCCAATTAAGCCAAGGTTCCTTCGCTTAATTATTTGTCGGTTTCATTTGTTGCGTGTATGCTAGTTGTTGTTAAGCCCTGTTAAGCCCTGTTGTTGTTAAGTCCTACGTGCGCTACATACGGATTGCCGGTACGGATCGTAAGCACCAACGCAAACAACGTAAGGAGCTTGTTCACACTTTGTTGTATTTAACCTATAGTACGTAACGTTCGGGGCGTGAATGCTAGCAGCCCACACCTTTCATACCAACTACTGATGCAACCAACTGTTACGGCGTGACCAATGGGCAAATCAGTTTCAGTTTCGACTTTCCGCTCACGAGGCTTCTAGCTTCCCCATATTCCGATGGGCATCTGTGCACCTGGTTTGCCGGTGTTTGTTGTGCTGTGTTGGCTGGTAACCATGATCATTGCGGAAGGGTCTTCACCGTGCAGTGCTGAATTTCTCGTAGAAGAAGCGCGACAAAGGCCCATACTGCACGACCAGCGTCTCAAAAAGTACCACGACCAGCAGGTGCAGAACAACGCCTAGCTGGAAATTGGAGTTGGATGTTGGAGCTAGGCGAATAGTGACGATGGCCGAGTCGCAAAACCTTCAAGACAAATATTTGGTGCACCGTATACTGTTTGCCAGGAAACAGCGCGAAAATGGGACTAAGTCGAAGGAACACACAACACCACAACCCAAGCGGTGGTGTACGAAGCTTCGAATGCCTTCGATCCCGCAGGCAGTGCAAAACCAGGTTTAGCAGAAAACTTTCGGGGGAGGGGAGTCAATACAACTGACTGAGAAGAAAAAAAAGTATAAGGAAGAATATGGTTTTGGATTTGGAAACAATCTTTCTTTTGTTCTTCCTTGTTATGGGAAAGGATGAAATCAAACTGTTAAGCTGGTAAACACCACCGTGTTCCGGTTTCCTTGAAGATATATAAGCAGGTCGAGAACACTCGGATTCAACAAACTCTCACTCTACGACATTTTTATACGCTACCTGATACGCCACGGATAATATTTGTTTTTTTTTCCTCCCACAACCTCTCGGCATGATGTGAGTAATGTTCTGGTAAAACGCCATTGCCATGCATGCTTGAGCGAGGCTATCAAATGGAGAATGCTGTTTTCTTTCCTCTCGGTAAGTCATTACTTGAAGATCGTTCGAAACACACAAAGCAGTGTGTTTGGCCCCACGGCTTGCATTTGGCACTCATATCTACCAGTTTTAAAACACCTTCAAGAATATTGCGGAAGTGAAAAGTACTCCGCTTGCGCTTGCTTGCTTAGTTCTTAACTTTCGTGGAATGTTAGTTTATTTTGTTTTTGTTGATCACTAATTTCGCGAGTCCTGGTGCGGTAATACGCGCACTTTTTGGGGAAAATATGTTTGAGGATAAAAAGAAAAAAACGGAGAAGAGAAACAGAATAACGTTTTGAAAAGAACGAGAGTCCGCATTTAAGAAATCTTCCTCTGAAGGAAACTTTAAAATGGAATCAAATAACATGCTCACCGTTAGCGCACCCCTTCTTTCATACTGCGCCCATTGAACCTAGGGTATGCGTGAAAATCCAGGGCAAACTTACGTGTTTGGTGAGCATAGTTTAGTGTTGATTGTTTCAAAGGAGTTTCTCTATGCGTTGCTAGTTTTTGGTGACGCAGGCTTTATAGATTCCGTGTGCCCAAGGAAGGCTGCTGGTGACAGGCCAGTAACGACCACAGCCTAAATGGCGAAGCCTACTGGTTTTCCATGCTCAGAACCCGAATGAAAGCACTCTATAAGAGAAACAACTTCTTTAAGGTTTCAAACATAAGTGTTTTAAACATGCGTGCTACAACAGATTTCTGCGCTCTACGTCAGGTCTCACACGGAACTGACTCACCTAATCATAGAAACGCACTTGTATGCCCTGTGAATATACTAAAGAGAAACGGCACACGAAGTCTACTACTCAGATATATTTATTGGATATTTATTCGAAGATATTGCTTCGGCCGCGTCCAGGTTGGACGTGGTTATGGCAACGTTTAGAAGTTATAGACGGTTGTGCGTGTTGGCCTGAGGTCGTCACCATAAGCTGTCAACGAATCAGTCATCTGAAGTATATGGCCATACGGTGAACGCGAGGTATGAGACGCCGACATGATTGAGAGAAGGAAAGATTATTTATCGAAATTGGATATCCCACGGGGACGTGTTGTTCATGCCGTATCTCACAGCCACCTCTTCAGATCTCTTTATGTCCTGGAGTTGAGTCCCTGGGCTGGCGGAGTGGATGATCTCGCCTTCCCGGGTGTCGCGTGCGAGAGAAGTTAGGTGATCCATGCGTGCAGAAATCATGCTTGCAGTGCCGCATGATGTGTGCGAGGTGTTTCAATTGCGCCGCACGTGGTGTGGTGTTTATCGAAGATATCTGAGTACATATGGTGGTAGAGCACGTTGTAGAGTAACGGATATGGGAAGGACTGTGTCTCTGTAGGCGCCTCCCCATGACCTGCTGGGATTTGTTTAGCTAAAGGTGGGACGAACGGGAGGCCCGGTCAGAAGCGAGAGGCGGTAGGGCTGTAAATTCTCGTGGTACGTCAGGAGCTGTTCTCTGGTTGGCGGAAAGTAGCCATAAGATAACCTCGAATCAACCATAGCACTGTATTATCTTATCTTCAATATAGGAAAATACTTATGCCGCACAATTAAAGAGCTCGGAGTCGAAAGAATAAAACTTGGGCGTTTATAACCTATAAATACCATTGTTACACAATACTAGTTCCATCTGCAATAAGTTATGTTTATTACAGGCAAAATAAAAATTGGGGGGACCCTTAAGCTTCGCCTTTAAGAGTTGGACGCGATAGCGATATCCCGTCCCTAGTGCCTACTTCAATCACTTAGTGCATAGTATGTAATGGGTAGTATGCTTTAAACCAGGAGCAATTATGCGCGAAAAATGTGGGAAATGTTTTCAAACTTGCAATGCACCCACTACGTGGTGTTAAGGGAATACGCGCTGTAAGGTGTGTGCCGTTTGTAATGGATGGCTGGCTTTAAACTATGAAATCGTTATGATAGTCACATATTCTGACGCCCGATGGCAATGTACGCTTGTACCACGCAATATTCCTTGGATATTACATGTTATATTGCGACGCCTATATAAAGGACGCTTGCGTTTGCGAAGCATGGAAGTTATTTTCACTGCATTTCCAAGCAGAGGCATGGCTGTGTGGTAGAACACCTGCTTGCCACGCAGACGACCCGGGTTCGATCCTCACTTGGACCCGAAAATTTTCATTATTTATTTTATTTGCATCTTTCTCGATTTTTCGGTCACGGACAAGATGATGATTTTTCGCTCACAACCAACGACGCCGACACCGACGTCGACGCCGACGCTGGAATTTCTGCGAAACGAGCTCTTTAACGCTATCGCGTTAAAATCAACCCTGTGTAAATATTAAAGGCTTTAATGAGCAAAAAAAAAGAACAAAGCGAACGACGAAGGGTCATAAAAGAAGTTATGAATTTATTAGGTATTATTATTTTTTTCCCAGCGCCAGCCACTTTCATTCGACACGTCAACATCAACCGCGATGCACTTTGTCAAACCGCCGTCTCTCAAGCTGCTCTATGTCTGGCGTAAAACGCATTAACGTGGTTTTGAGATACGGCACAGCTTCAACGCACTGACTTCTTTGCAGCCCGTGCACCATGGCTCCCCAGGCGCAGGTGCAAATTGCCCCATCGGGAATCGTTACGAATGGACTGCCTATCGCTAGCATGCAATTACGCAGGACATTCAACCGGCGTTATTTCAAAGCTTCTATTGACGTGCCCGAAATTTTACGTGACCCGAATCAGTTGGTACCGCCCTATTCACAAGCTTAGTGATCGAAACCACCGCATCTGCAGGTTTATGTGAATGGATCCCATGGGGTGCAAGAGAGGGGAGGCTCTGCTCTCACTGAAACGAGTTGCAAACGCTAAATAACTCACTGTGATACTTGAGTGGAAACAGCAGAATAAGAAAGTTAGAAAGAAAACTAGAAAGCTAGAAGAACCGACAAGATTTTTTCAATACGCCAAAAAAATCCGTAAATAAGCATTCGTTGCAAGTTTCATCTAACTGTTTGTTTGGTTTTCTTATCAGTTCTGAGAAGTGCACACGTAGACAAAAATGCTGTGTACAGAAATGGTCCTCATACTATCTATGAAAACAAAGCGCAGCAGGAATGTTCGCAAAATCGCTTATTCTTGTCACGTAATAATGTCTTTCGCGTGGCGAGCACTGCAAAAAGCCCCTCTACGACGCGCAGACTGAAATATTTTCGTAAACGCAAGCGCAGACACATGAAGATGTGCTATCCAGTAAAGTGTCGAGCCAAATTAAATAACACAACAGTAAAATATCAGTCAAACGAAACATTAGTCAAACGAACCATTCAGTTGTACAGTTTACAAAATTTCCCACCGAACTGCCATGTGACACAACGCTAACGAATTTCAGTTCAACAAAATATAGTGGAGAGTGCATTTCATTTCAACGAAAATATTTTTAGCACCATCCAATGGCTCCCACGTCACATTGATCACAAGTTGAACCGCACTTTCTGCAGCATAGCGTCAATATGGCCTTCACGATAAGTTTCTCTAGCGGCGCGTCCCCTGCGACCATCGCGGACACCATTAGTTTACCCTAAAAACCGTGATTCATACCTCGTGTTGAACAGTCGGACCCCATTGGCTTGAACTGCATTGCTTGGGTATGTATTTTCGTAACAAAAAGGAGTCACAGCCGCCGTGACAGCTGCAGTCTCTACCCTGTAACCTTGTTCTCGATACCATGAATGCCAAACGAAAGCACCTGTCTATAGACGTCAATACTAGATGTTCGGCGTAGGGAGGACTCCAGGTAGCCTACAGTCGACGTTGCAAAGGCATTTAATATACCGGCGTCATCATTGTCTACAGTTAAATGCCAGCGTCAAGCAGTCGCGGCCAGATCAGAAAGTGCGCAGATTGGGCCCGTGCGCTAGAGACTATTTATAATATATTTCAGTAAAGTAGACGGCGCTCTTGCCTCAAGGCTAAAGGACTTACGACCAATAAACATTCCGCTTTCATCACCCATGATTCAAGAGGTGCTGTTACGGGAACTGTTCGTTGTCCATTTACGGTGTAGCGCGAAACTACTATGCGCCTTTGTAAAGCCTAGACTTTGTTTTCTGCTTTGCGACGACAACTATGTGTAAGAGAAGAGGATTACCAGGAGCCAAGTATTGGCTCCAACCTCTCCTTATATGCATTTATTTTTTAAAAAAATTGAAGGACATTTTGTACATTCCAAAGTGTGTTCGGCGAAAGCGTGTGGCCATTCCACTGATTATGCCAGGTCTTTTTTCTTTTGCACTCTCAGTGGGATAACACACAAACCGAGTGTGTGCAAGTTTTATTTTTTAATTTTTTACCGCCAATCGCAGCGAGACGCGAGACTCATCTTCCTCCGTTCGCATGCGTTAGTATTTTCTCGCGCTTTGCGCATCGTGCAAACGCCATCCGCGTTCCAGCTCTTAAATTGACGGACCGTTTGTAAATTCTAAAGTGTATTCCGTGAACGCCTGGGTCCATTGAGACGGCGTCGGTCAGAATGATTGCAAACTCTGGGCACAGCGACGCTACGCAAGCAAAGCGCGAGCGCTATAGAGTCCGACGCCACCGGCGTCCGTTTGCTCATCCCGACGGCCACCTGGCTCCGTGCCAGAGCTCGGATGGACGGACGGACGGACGGACGGACGGACGGACGGACGGACAGACAGACGGATGGACAGACAGACAGACAGACAGACAGACAGACAGACAGACAGACAGACAGACAGACGGACGGACGGACGGACGGACGGACGGACGTCGGACGAACACCGGACGGACGTGAGCATGAGACATTAAAGGCTTTCGCCTTATAGATTACACCATCTCCCGCTAAAGGGAACCATGTGTAGATGCGAAGCAGCGGGCGCTAACGCTTACACTGGCGGCGGCGTTGACGCTGGCGCTCATCGCAGCGTTGCGCAGGAGAGAAACCTGGGGAAGCGCAAAGCACGCAGTGATGGGACCGGTGTTTCCTACTGGAACATCCCAATCGCTGCTAATGGGAAATGATAGACAGAAGACTCGGACTGGACACAGATACCCGCAGTCCGCTTTTAGTTAACGCGCACGCTGCGAATTTTTATCGTTCGACAACGCACAGGAGAAATCTCCCACCGGCACTACCTTGCAGGTCATGATCCCAGTGTCATATATACGGGGTGACCAGTGAACGGTTGTGCAGCGCGAGCAGTCTGTTTTTTCAACCAAGAAACTCGCTAGCAGACGCTGCCTGCGTCGGCGTCGCGAGGCGAGAGAGGGGGAGCGTAGGAGAGGAGAGAGAGGGGAAGACGCTCATGCGTAGTGGGCGTGTGGACGCCGCGGAGAGGGATGCCTAGAGGAGAGAGGGGGGAGCGTAGGAGGGGAGAGAGGGAGGGGACGCGCATACGCAGTGGGGGGTGTGGACGGACGGACGGACACCGGACGGACGTGAGCATGAGACATTAAAGGCTTTCGCCTTAAAATGGCGAAGCTTCTGCTAAGGCGCGCAAGGCTTGAAGCACAACGAAGCTGGACGATTCTGAACTCGTGTGTCGTTGATACTATAGGTTGGTGCTACGTTGTTACTTAATCATTCGTGTTGGCTCCAAAGAGGGCGCAGGCTCTTCCCGCTCTTTCACTCCAGAAAGAGCGCAGGCTGTTCCTGCTCTTCCGACGAAACGGAGCTCGTGAGCAGTAGTGCTCACGAACAGCAGCGGCGCAGCATCAACGCCGTTGTTTGGAGTCGGACCTGGTAACGCGGTGCAGAAACGGGTAGGCGGAGCTAAGTGCAGCGTGGCTCGGTAGTGCACGGGGCTTGCGCGGCAAGGTGTCGCGGAGCAGGTGCTGCGCCAGCTGTGGGATGACTACTTGCTAGGCAACCCGAGGTGGTTTTTGCAACACCGGAGAAATTCCACCAAGATACGAGTGTCTCGCTGCTAAAAGGCTGTATATTTCTCAGCGCTTTTCAATGTCTATGGCGTTGCATGTTTTCGCGTTGGTTGCATCGTTTTGGCGTGTGTTATGGAATAGCATGGAATGAAATTCCAGCAAAGTCCGTCAAAGTATTGACTAATAAATCATTTCTGTAGTGCTTATGTTACACGTCAAATAACGTTTTTCTATGTACCCACAAGAAACAGAAAATATGGTTAGCATTTTTAATGATTTTTTAGGCAGAACTGGTTGCGGGCATCACAGGTAAAATATACTGCATTTTTAAAGCAGACTTGTTATGGTGGAGGTTCACCATGTGTTGCAGATAGAAAGTTATCATCATCATAAACAGGTACGCCCTCCCTTCATCCTCTTTTTCATCGGCCTCCTCATTTTCCTGTTCTGCTTCGCTCCCCGAACACGGAACAGGTGTGTCGATTTCTCTAGAATGGGATGCAATGACTGTACTGGGCTAGCGAATGAGTACAAAAGAACGAGAAAGAGAGATATCGAGAAAAAATATAGAAAAAAAGAAGACAGAGTAATTGTCGGCAAAAGAAATTTTTGCTCGGTGAGGCGAGATTCGAACCCACGCCGCCACAGTCTGACAGCCAGCTTCGTAACCACTCGGCTACTTAGGCAGGCTAGCAGAGTATAGTATAGCTTTGTATGGCATAGTATAGCGATGACGTAGTAAAGGGAAGTGAGGGTGAGGGGAAACGAAAGGAGGGGGGCGACAACGAAGAAACAGGAAGAAAGAGACAGGAACAGAAGACAGAGAGAAATAAAAAGACCGAAATAGAAACAAAGGGAAGAAAGAGTTAAAAAAAAACAAAATGCGAAAGAAAAAATGCAAGGAGAGAGAGAGAGCAATACATAGAAAAAACGGAAAGAGTGAAGAAAAAGGAAATAATGGAAGAAAGACAGAAAGAGATAGCAAGACAGAGAAAGAAATAGACATAACAAAGAGACAGAAAGGCGTAGCCTAAGAAAAGACAAAAAGAGAGCAAGCATATCTATATATAGTATAGTTTAGCAAGGGGTAGGAAAAAAGGTGAGAGGTTAAAAGCTTAGACAAGCCAGGACCAGCCACGTGCCCACAAGCTCTATTGAGAACCAGCCTTGCGCGACTTAGTGGAGGCTGCACTAATTTTTAAATGATTTTACTCTTTTGCAATTACATATATATATATATATATATATATATATATATATATATATATATATATATATATATATATATATATATATATATACAGTGAAACCTCGGTGATACGAATCTGATCCGAAATTCGTATCACCAGAAAGCATGGAAAATTAGCATGTGAAAAAAGAAAGCTGGCGTACATTTTCATTTGTTTTTCAGGGCCGCAGCAGCGTCAGAAAGAACTCTGAATGATTGTCAGTTAAGTTTTGAGATGTGGGCAATCATACCAGCACTCTGAAATATACGGTCCGTACGCGCGTGTTTATTTAATGAACTAGGTGCGTTGTGACCTGCGACCGCAGCAGCCCCTTCGTAATTTTAGTGTGCTATTTCGCCCAAGACTGAAGTACTGCGGCGACAGTAACGGAAGAAGCACTTTGACGTGATATATCAAGGCTACAAAATTTCAGAACTACCGGCCTATGTTATGATATTGTTATCGCAGAGGTGTGGGGGATGTTTTTTGGAAGATTCACGGCCGTGCCCGCACAAATGCGACCTGAACAGTCGCGCATGTTGACGTTGTGAGGCATGACCCCTTCGCCAAGACCCTACTCACCTTCTTTCGGTCCTAGTCCACCTTTCTTAGGATGTCTGATGCACGAGGCAGGCACGTGTAAACACAGTACAACGACAGCAGCCCGCGTCGTCGCATTGGAGAAAAAAAAGGATGGCGCCAATTCCCTCTGCAATCTAAACGCGAAGGCACACGGAGGCACATTAGAGCCTCAAAGACTCACGCATACAATCTCCGAGACCGTGACGCGTCTCTGAAAATTTATTCTGACCGTAAGAGAAGTATTTTTTCTCAGACCGTGATTCTGACTATTTGGCGGTGCGGCGCGCATGCCCGCACTTGCGTTCCCGCGCTCGCACGTTCTTGGCGCGTGTTTCGCGACAGCGCGGACAACACCTCTTCGTACCTGGGTGGCAGCTTACCGCATAGGTCGGCAAAAATTGTGGAGCTCACTCAGACTATCTCATGAAATATATTTTGCGCTTAGGGCTCACTCGGAATCAGACTCACCAAATTTTTCCTGAGCCGGACTCACTCGGACTCACACTCACGAAAATTTTCTTCAACCAGACTCACTCCGACTCAAACGCACCAAAATATTACCCACCCGAACTCACTCAGACTCAGACTCACGGCTCGATCTGAGTCTCAGTGAGTCGACTCATGAGCCCGTTAGTCTAGAATTAGCTTTATCGAGAATAGTGTCAGTGGTCCTTAACACCAATATCTCACGCAATCGGTGCCCTTCTTGGCGCCTTTTGATATAGTACCTTTGAATACGAGTTATGAGTGGTTGTAATCCAGTAAGGACATTTTTCTTGAACGAGATGACAACAAACGACATATTTATCAAGAGTTAGGGGGGAGGGGGAGTTCAAGGCACCCCCTGCGTAATTCACACCCCTGATCATTAAATACTGAAATGTAGTATGAACGATACTGCCTTGGAATACGTGTGAGTAGACGTGAGTACATGCGTGAATCCAGGTAAGGCTGGCAGTAATGCTGAAGATGAGTAGATAGGACCATCGGTCGGCAAGCAAAAGAGGAACTCACTCAGACCCACTCAAGAAATACATCTTGCACTTCGGACTCACTCGGATTCAGACTCACCAAAATTTTCCTGAGCCGGACTCACTCGGACTCACACTCACGACGATTTTCTTCAACCGGACTCACTCGAACTCAAACTCACCAAAATATTACTCATCCCGGACTCACTCACACTCAGACTCACGGCTCGATCTGAGTCTGAGTGAGTCCGAGTGAGTCGACTCATGAGTGAGTTCGCCGACCTATGAGCTTACGTTCGTATCAAAAGTCGCGGGGTGAAAACCGGTTCGCAACAACCGTAATCCATTTCATTGCAGGCCAATTGGTCTTGGCCGGGACAAAAGAAAAATTCGTATCACCCCGAAATTCGTATGAGCTGTGATCGTATCACCGAGGTTTCACTATATATATATATATATATATATATATATATATATATATATATATATATATATATATATATATATATATAATAGGAAAAATATATATACGGCCTCTAAAAAACTGTTTATTGGTGACGTTTCGATCGGAGACCGATCTTGATGAAGATCGGTCTCCGATCGAAACGTCACCAATAAACAGTTTTTTAGAGGCGTATATATATTTTTCCTATTTTGTTCTACGGCAACCGAAGCCAGACTCTTCATAATCTACGTGTATATATATATATATATATATATATATATATATATATATATATATATATATATATATATATATATATATATATATATATATATATATATATATATATATATATATATATGCGGTGGGCTAAGTTCGCATATCTTAGACAGGTTGAATTTTAGAAGCATTTATTACCGCGTCACAGAAATCGTGATTATTTTTACGTATTGTAAAACGTGGCATTCAGGTGGCGTGATAGGAAAAAATTTGGCAGATCCCAAGTACCTTGGGAATCGATGTTATGCAAAGCATGCGGAGGCAAGGTGACTTGGCTGTAATTTTTTTATTGAGCGACATGTTACGAAATGACGCTAAAGATATGAATATATGTTGTACGCACAGACATGCTGAACAGTAGCACATGTTTCATGTAACCAGTTGTCTACAGCTGCGTAACGATGCCAACAGAAACATGGGTATTACCATCACCAGAAGTGGTACGCTGATATGCAGCACTTGTGCTTGCGAGGATAGTAGCCCTGGATAGTGCTTCGTGGACCAACTACAGTGGATGGCGCTTAAGTATACAATGACGTTAACCCGACATGACGCCTGCCTCACAGGGGTGCATATGTAATGTTTATAAAATTAGAAAGCCAGCACTGGAACCACAATTGACGTTTCACCAACATTACGCCTGCATAGGTTCTTTTTCCAAAGCAGTTTCGAGCCCTGGCGTGGCCCTGTGGTAAAATACTTGATTGCCACGCAGAATGCTTCGGTTCGATTCCTGCTGGAACCCTGTTATTTATTCTTTGCATTTATTGAGTCAGCGCTGCCGATGTCAGTTTTTGTTAACGCTCTCGCATTTAAATTGCTAATGTCTGTCCTCGCTGTACCTGGGTAGATATAAATTGTGAAACACCTGTGGCGCATACCCGCATACCGCGGCCCGTGGTATACGGGTATGTGCCACACGTGTCTGCAGGAAAGGGTTTGACGACGTACGCAACAGGATTTTCACGTTATTCATGTCATGACCAGCCAGACATATTCGTCAATACCTCTTACCCTCCCATACAAATTTTGGTCAACCCCAAGTTAAGGAGGCCATCACGAGAGCACCCAGACGTAGGCGGCTAGATAGATAGATAGATAGATAGATAGATAGATAGATAGGTGGATACGTAGATAGAAAGGTAAAAGTGCTTACAGTACGCAAAAGAAATGCTTCGCAACTAAAAAAACGTGTGGCGCATCAATTGATATGTGCGCTGACGCATCGTGGGAGGTTTTCCTTTTCCTGTCAAAGGAAATTCAGAATATAACATATCAAATATCTGAAAGGTGCAAGTGTGAGGTCACAGTGGCTAACCTTCTGTCACTCGGTCCTTTCGTATTTTCCCTTCGGTAAATGTGTTACACACGAATACTTGCTGAGGCATTGTAAGGCTGATCTCATTATTTGCTGATATGAACTCTAGCAAGGAAACTTCGTCTGCCACCATACACATAGGGACATGTGATGGTCTCTGTGCTGTAAACAAGGACTAACTCTTAATGTTGAACTACAAAATGGTATGTGTGCACCTAAAAAGAAAGAACAACGTATATTCAGGCTGTTACGTTAACAAATCCTAAGTTTGTATTCCTTCCGGAATGTTTTATGATTCGAAATGCTTCCATAGCGTATTTTCTGGAGGATTACCGCATGCAGTTCCTCTGCATCAGTCGGTATAGAATTGCTAACTCTTTTTTACTTTCGCATTTCGGCAGCGCAGCGTAGTGAGGCTCAACAAGGGCACACCGCTGTGACAACAACGACAGGCGAGTAAGAGTACAATGGGCAGACAGCATCGACAAACAAGAAAGACGCCACGGGAAACTGTGAGAGGGGTGACGAGCCCCCCGCCGAATATTGGGCCCCGTCTTGCCGCTATGCATACGTATTAGCCAGCTCTTGTTCAGACATATATTGCTCGCGAAGGAGCAAAGACCAGACCGCCACGAAGCAAGCGCATCTCAAACAGCCGCTCTGGTGCAAGCTCGTCTCACAAGTTCCATCCATTTGCTTTAGTTTCTTTGTCGGCTGAGGTCACCCCCCAGTGAACAACTCCTGGTTTGTGGTCACGGCGTCGGCAGCATGCATAATCAACGAGGATTCCTTTCTGGCACCGCAATACAATATGGTAACACGGGTGTCGATGCTTGGTCCTCTTTGCTCTTCTTGAACAAACGAAGAGGCAGACGCGAAGAATCCCGTGCGTTCATTCCAACCTTGCCACAATCAACGCTATATTTACACCACTATTGCCAGGTCAGCAGTTTCGAGTTCGAACATTGCAAACGTGCTTCTATTGTTAAAGAGCTGGATAGATGGTTGCTTTTGCCTGGTCGTTCACTGTTCCGAGAATAGCGTATTTGCCTGAGGCACAATGAAGAGAGTGCAGATTTAGCAAATGACACGTTTTTTCCCTATCAATCGCACTGAGATACCGTCCCGGCAGTACCTGTGCTCTTTGCTGCGGTAACTAGGAACGCCTGCTCGGTGAGCAACTTTGACAGGATACGCACGCATGGCTCATTGAAAATGAAAAAAAAAGTATTAGAATCTGCGCCCTGAATCAAATGGGCGAATCTGAGTTTTCTCATTAAGAAATAACTTGCGCATTGTTACACACAGGTGACTACACATCAAACAAATCGCTTTCATATTGCTAAAAATTAAGCACAACGTGTTTGACACGCAATAACAGAAGAATAAAAGATTGTGCATAATTAATAAACAGTCTGTTTCGTATTTTGTGGTGTATGCAGATCCCCTTGATGTTAATCCTTTTGCAACCAGTCTAGTTGTAGGGTGGAGTGCGGAAGTACTTACAAGTAAAGAGCTAGTGCTTGCTATACAAAAACTTTGGTTCTTATCACATACAGTAGGCCAGTTTAAGATTTGTGCTAAATAACTGCTAGCGCGTGTAAACATTCTTTTTAACTTGATCCTCTTTGGGTGTTTATTTCGGAGACCCGGTGAATATTTTCCTTGCGCTGCTTCTGCCTTGCTAGCTCGTTTATCAGTTCAAGACCAGATAGTCTTCTGAAACGATCGTTTTACCCAAGAAAGGAGAAGCGGACATGACACATGATGCACACCTCTCCTACGCACTCACTTAAATAAAAAAAAAACAGTTAGACTCATACGGGCTCTTCTTTCGTAGAAGTAATTATGTGGAGGTGTTTTGTATTAGGCTGTTATTTTTGCATGCTACAATTCCGTTATCTGAGAGCTTTGCCAAACATTTGAACAACTTACTGATAGTGTTTGTCTACCGGAACATGGTGATGGTGGTCAGTTCCATATTGCCTACTCAAAAACTATTGAATAGTTGTCTTGTCTGGCGATACTAGTATTGTGTATAAGTTTCCTTGCAATGTTGATTACAACCCCAAGACAACAAAGCCAAGGAATATATAGGGGACGTTATTTGTAGTAATCATGACATAAATGCGAACAATAGACGAAAAGACAACTTGACGCCGGCAGGGACCGAAACTGCAGCCTTCGAACGACGCGTCCGATGCTCTACCAGTTGAGCTGCAGCCGCGGTCGTCCTCCCATACATTTTATCGTGTTTATATGTGCATTAACCTAGGAATGTTAGGCAGTGCCGCTCGTACGTTATTCCTGATAGGTTGTACTTTATTGCTGCATTTGATCCCCCTA